>PNEQ01043989.1:0-34719 GCA_003012365.1 Medauroidea extradentata
GTCATATCGTCGTACCAGGTATAAGCAGAACTGCACAAACGTGAAAGGTAAGTATTCATTTCATATAACAAGCCCTCCACATATCGCTGCTCAATAACAGACATTGCTATAATTTTGATGTAGAATAAAACCAAATATGCGTAAAAATAACAAACGTGACGGGAGACAAATGAGATGCAGGTCGACCATTGCGTCTCATGTTAAATATTTAGTGCTCACTTTATCCCGAACGACCTATAGTTGGTAATTGCAGAAAGCAAAAATTTTGCGCATTCGTGGATTTGCACGTAAGGGTAAAAAACATTAGTTGCGATTTCATGGTTAAGATACGCAAGTACATAAGATTAATGTTTACCTGAAAAAGCGGCAAATTCCAAACAAATAATTAATTTTCTTGGCGTACATCTCATCCGGGACATATGAAGCCGAACAGCTAAATGAAGGTTATGTTCGACTGCGGTATCCATGGAGATAGGAATTTTATCCCACACCTGACTGAAGCTCCGCCTATTTTCAAGTCGTCCCTTCCATCAACTGTGTAAGTTCATGTCACTTTCGCCATTGGCCCTTGACTTATTTGTAGAGGCCGGAAATATTCCCGGGTTCGCTGACCTGTAGGCTAGACTCCAAGAATATATGTGCACTGAATGTGATAGCAGCTGTTTACTAGCTACTCGCTGACAATGTGATATTGGTCTGCAATTAGTTGCTTCTTTTCTATTCGGTGAGAGACTTCCTGTAAATGTAAAATAAGTCAAGAGCTAATTGCGAAAGTTCCACGAACTTACAATTGATGGAATGCTAGCTTGTGCTCAAAAGAAGACGCGAATTTTTCAGGTCCCTACTTATTTGTCATCCCCTGAGAGTCTCTGAGCCAACGATAACAACATCCTTCACCCCATACCACTGTGTCAGCGAGCAGCTAATAAACAGCTGCATTATGCTTGAATACACAGATATTCTTGGAGGCTAGCCTACACGATAGTGAACACGCAAATTTTTCCTGTCTCTACTAGGTCATGTCATTTACGTACTTGACTGATTTACATGCGATTGGTAGGGCCACGTTTTTGAAAGAAAAGATTTTTGCCCCACTTTGTTTCAGTGTCTCACGTGCACGTCGGCGGGTACGCTTCATGATTAAACAGCGTGTCTTTGTTCAGACACGTTTCTCATTTGACTGCACCAATCAGAATAAGATTATTGTTAGAAAAGGTGATTCATCGCGGGAAAAGTTGACTGTTTGCTAGGCTTCAATGTAATGTATTAATTTTCGACGCTTTTACTTCGTTACTGGCGAGTCGCCAATGATAATTCTGGTGCGCTACTATTGGACGGCTGTGATTCGTCTGTAAACCACTAGACTGTGCTACATAACCGTCGGCCAACAATACATGACGCAAGACGATACACTGATTTGCAGAATAAGCTGGCAGAAAACATTCTCGGGATAAATCACCTTCTCTAATTATTGTTACTTCCTACGTCTGTAATTTGCCAAGGTATAGAGTAAAAACATCCAATCACAGACGATGTAGCAGAGTTGCAAAATATTTTCGCCATAAAATCGTGACTCTAGCGATTGGTCACTCTAGCGAAGATATTTTAAATATTGGTCAGATGTGTTCCCCGCTGCAAGTCACGACCTGGTATGCTAACGGAAGACGTCGAGTGTATGAACAACAACTTGCAATTTATTCTGTAGTCATGAAATAACGCGAAAGTTACATATCTGCACTTATAAGTAGAGCCATGCAAAATTCGCGTTATTTTCTGACAGCTGACTAGACTCCAAGTGACTATAGGCTCGTTCGACGTCTCCCGCTGGCCGATATTGTCGTGACTCGCCGCGGAGAATGCTTACACGGCAGAGAGGCCAATCTCTGTAAAGACGTAACACACGTCAATGATAACACATAAAAGTTCGTGGCCAATTAAATCACAGATTGTGCTCTGTTATGTATAGGAAAGTGAAGTTTAGTCTGCTACAAAATGATAATGTGAATTTTGCGTGTCTCTGTTTATACTGTTTATATGTATGGAAAGGAAACTTTCGCGTAATCAATTAGCCGTATTTTAGAATCCACTGTTCCATGCATACTCAAGCTCCGTATATTCGTTCATCGTCTGTTGTTCCAGTGAGTAGCAGCTAGTGGACAAATAGTCTGGACTTGAGTACAACAGGAAAGTGGATTATTACACATAAGCAGTTAAAAATACGCATATAACTGTGTATACAAAACGCTCACTCTAGCATTAAACAAGTATTGCTTCCACGGATGGTCGATGAGAAAAATAAAGAGCAACCCTGAAATATGAAAGACAATTTACGCAATAGAAAAATAATAGTCCTTAATAACACAGTACGCATTCACCAGTTCCCGTTTTCTTGGACTGTCTATGATTGGCCAATATCTCGTTCGATTTCTCTCCTTCCTCTATCTTTGAATATTCACTCATAACTGTGTTCAGCGACAAGACAGCAAATTACTACTTTACTGCCAACAAAATAATGATGCAGGATTAGACTTTAGCTTTCTTTCTATTTTAACCATTGCTCTCTGTGTTTCGCAGGATATTTGCAAAGAAGTATAAATGATGGTTTTAAGGTCAACAAAAATAAAACTTACTTACAGTCCCTTCAGTAAGTTCTGGGAACACATCCCTGTAAAATATTCCTTTTAAGTGATATCCGATAATTTACTTACTTGTGTCGGCACAAATTTTATGTGGATAAGTTGCCAACTTGATACCGACAGTGCTTTCAGCCACAGTGGGTTTTAAAGATTATGTGTACCATTCTTGTCTGAAACGTGTTTCAATTCGTCACATCTTCCAAATAGAACTAGTTAAGTAACCTCCTTAAAGATATTCTTGATACGGAAGGATAACATTCTAACTCGTACATTTTTCTAAACTGCGCCGCAGTGCAACTGATAAAGTTATTAAATGTTATTTGATTAATAATTTCAGTTTCATTATTATTTTAAAAAAACATTTAAAATTTAATTGTTCCTTATTGCAAGTACAAATACAAATCTATACCTCGTAGTTTTACAAACATATGCGTTGTTTTTTTTTTTTTTTTTACAAGAATAAGAATAACATTTGTAGTTTTACAAGGTATTTCTATGGCAGCTGGGTTCAAATTATTTTTCCTGTAAAAGTACAAAAAATTTAGACAGTAAAAGTTTATTAACTGTAGTTTAGAAAAACGCTTTTTTATACTATTAATATTTTTTTACGTATTAGAGGGCTTCGAAAATTTGCTGTACGTTGTATTAATTTCTTCATGTGGCAAGATTTATTTGAAAGTAATACAGTAGGGGCTTGGCTACTTAAGTTACCATCCATTTCGCACATTTTAAGCGAACTAGTGAAACGTAAGTATTCAATAATTCAGATCATTATAAATGTCAGATGATAATATATCTCACCGTTTAATAAATACTTAACCACTCTCATTACCAATTAAGTATAATACCTACTTAATTATAAAAGACAATGCTTCTATAAAGAGACACTGATTATATTTCATCATAACCTTAATTTATTGCAAGGAAATACGTAATTTTTCAACGTAAGAAATTACAAAACATACATATAATACGCCCGATTTCCTCTCCTCTTATGTTTCCTATTTTACTAAGCAATTTGTCTCGTTTCAAATATATCTAATAACCTCGCTGTCGACGAGAGGTCGGAAACGAGGATAGGAACTTACACGGTACAAAAAATTCTGTAGGACTAGTTACGTAAACGCCACAATTGACTTTTTGTACATCTCGGGGCAGCAGCGTTGAGACAGGACCTCTTAGGTTATTCTTCCATAACCTTCGCCCTATGCAGGATGAGAGAGGCCGCCTGTTCAAGCCACAGAACAATGTGCCAAGCTGGGCCGATGTAAGTTCATTTGAAAACTACTCGAAATATGTGTGATCTCTATTTAGGTATATAATTCGAAGAGCGTTTCACGCGTGTATACATTTACCAGGTCCGCCAACAATCCTTAAAGGTTTTTTCTAAAGAAAATGGGTGTTTTGCGGTGCTTTTTAGACATGGTAATTCAGGTTTCGAATATTATCAAGGCATAGCCGTGTAAAACACACCTTTATCTCTAATATTAAAACATAAAATGACAAGGATGTAGAGGCGAGTTATCGGTCCGAAGATTGCACTCCAGTTCTGTGACTTACGCGTAGATGCTAGGATGAGGTGTGGTGTACGCGCTGTGTCGCCCTTACCACTTCCACACTTCTTGGTATCTAGCACGCAATATACGTCTACCCAGGCGTCTACCTTAAGTGCTATATTTTCATTTTCAAACGTCTCTCGAAGATACTTACTCATAACTTTTTTTTTTTCAAAATGCGCATTACGTATGCGTAATTTTCCTCATATGAATACATACAATGGTTTTTGCTCGAAAGAGACGTCTTGAAATGTATCTGAATCCTACGCATCATAATTCAACATGTATATTCCTATTTTCTATTACGTCAAGTCTCACAGGTAGGTAGTAGTCGTAAGTGTTAAGTGTAACTTCAGTAAGTGTTCATACTTCTGGAACCACGTACTGTCACAGAACTGACGTCAGTCACAGTATAAGACAAAAGTCACTGTGTACAGGATGTTACAAAAGTGCACGTCAATATTTTGGAACAACCTTAATATCTAGGTGAGCAAAGGTCCGAAAATGTACGATTTCTGCGCTACAGTTCACAGCACATGATGTATTAGTGCATAGTGTGCGAGCTGGATCGTGTTAATGTGGAATGCCATTGCAGTTATTAATGGCAACTACAGACCAGGTGAGTTGTATTTAATTAGACTACAGGCATTGTCCTATGTAGCATTCCACAGCGACATGCTCCTACCTTACTTATTTCCAACATATCTTCATGATGTAACATTTTTTGTTCCTCTAGACGCGAGGATCGTCCTACCAAAATACTGACGTATAGTTTCGCAACATCCTTTATGTTACTGATTTTGTTTTTACGCTGAACAGTAAAGTTGTGTTAAATATTGAATTATTTATTTATGGTAAGCATTATGTACAGTACATGAAGCTTGGTACGTGATAACTGTAAACGTTGGCTTATCGTCCAACAAGAGTTACGTATATTCTTTATCCTATGGAATTTTTCTTTGCTACATGAAATAATAAAACGCACAAAATAGATTTTGATGATGTAGGCCTCACCAAATACACAATTAAGTTAACTCCGCCCTTTCGTCGACTTAAAATCTCTCTGAGAAAAAAGTACTTGGTTTTAGCTTGTTCGCTTATACACCGTATCCATTTCAGAACGAAAGTGCATTACACATACACATAATATAAAAAATGTTGCCCTCAATTCTGTCAGAATCCACTGAGGTTAAAAAATAGATCCAACGGTATCTGGTAATACAGTGGAGAGGTAATGTTTGATTAATTTTTAGACACAAGAAGGTGTTCCACTTGGCTGGTATTATGGGTAACGTTCCCACTCACCATTGTGGCAGTGCTGCATAATGTATGCAGACTGCTATACATGTAACGTCGCCTTGCCTCGCCCGCCATGTTATGGTAGGATATCACGCGCTGTCGGCAACCGCTTTCACTCCCTACTGCGTGCTTGTCCTGTACTCCCAGTGTAGCCGCACTGCGACCATGCTACGTACCACAGATACTGCACGTATGTTATTGCAACAACACACAGTGCAGATACAAGCTATAGTTGAGAGGCGTGGACGTGATCCCGCTGCCGTGAGTGCTTGTCCTCTCGCCGAGAAAAACTGATCGTCTTCCACTTGACAGGAAAATCACATATTTCGGAAACTTTGTTTTACGTGGCTGCGTCATGTATTTTGTGATGATTTATTTTCATATACTAAATTGAGGGTGTGATGAATTACCTGCTATGTAATTTAATACAAACGTTTCCTTTTACAGTTTCGTGTGAATAATTTAGCTTAATTGGTACTGCTAGATATTTAATCATTTTTACTTAAATTTTAAATTAGTTTAATTAATTCATAACTTAACTTTTACATTTCGAACGGAATGTGCATAGTTAATAGTATGTAAATTTGCTAAGTCTCTATTGCAGTATTTTCAAGTAAATATTCCCAAATTTTTAATCAGAAAGAAACTAAGAAAACTGCATCATGATTAGTGGCACAGGCTCCTAAATTGTCTATGCACATTTTCTTTACCTCCCTTTCATGTCAGGAGCCCTAATTTCTAATGTGAGTGCCACAATTCCACGGACTGTGATACTTACGCATGTAGGCCTACGTAAATATGATATGGTTGGTATTTTTTGGGGATGAATTCTCATCCACTGGAAAATCGCACAAAAAATTCACAGGTTTTCTTCAGCTCCAGATGTTCCAGATTATTAAAAGGCGCAACCTAATGTGAGCTAGGTTAGGGATACAAATATTCTGTGGGACTTAGTGCCAGTTGAAGCTACGCATATGCCGCAACTTACTTTATTGTTCATCTCAGTGAGGTCCGCATTGCCATAGGGTCACTTAGGGCGTTTTTTTATAATACCCTCAAAACTTTGAATAATAAGTATATTTATTATAGAAAATTAAACAATCCATAAATATTTATTCCATTTTTATTCCTGTGCCAATAGTCTAATTTCCTCAGTGCCAAAAATGGTTACTGCCAGAATGTGATATCATTAAAAATGATTAACCATTGCCGAATATAATCTAAGGACGCAGACTACCACGCTCTTCAAGTGCGTTGCAGTGCTGTCCTCGTCAACACATAATTTTTCGAAACCATTCCGCACATGCCAGTTGTGCCAACGTAAAGAATACACACTTCGGATAAGAACAGACGGTCATTATTAAGACAGCATGTTCATTAAAACATTGTTTCGAAATCCTCCAACTACCGTTCGCGCAGAGCTTTATGACTGTTAAAATTATTTCCAAATCAAAACGCGAGTATTTTTTTTAATTCGGTTACTATACATGCCTGGATATTATCACAATTAAAACTATAAAAATTAAATATTTCCATTTTTCGGATTTTGCAGCTTCAAGCCCTTAATTGTCTAACATTCGTTTTTAATTTTTTACTCGAAAACATAGCATGCTATCGCCTAGTGCCGTGTAAACAGTCTTCCGCTTATTACATTTTTTCTCAGCAAAAAAAAGTCTCATCAAATTATGATGAGTAGTTCAGATTTGATCGACGCTTAAGTAGTCCAGGCGTTTGCTCGACGCCATGGCTTTCCATGCCTCTTAAGGGTGTTAAAGTGAGATAAAAATCATAATTTTGTATTTTTATGAAATATTGTTAGTTTTGTAGACGATACTTATTAATACATTTTACTCTTACGAAACAATTTAAAAAAATCGGAAAGTACAGAAAAAGTTGCAAATTCAGCAATGTTTTAAAAATACAAAATACTTCGCGAAATTTTTCCAAATGTTTTATAACGTAGCCCATAGTATGTTATTTCACTGTGAATTATTTCACGTACGTAAGTCAATCTGTTTTCACTATTTGCATGGCAGCAGGACATGCAAATTTTGACTTTGAAGCACCGTTATGAGAAAACTACGCAAGCTAAAATTGTTTCGTAAGAGGAAACTGCACTCACAAGTATTGTCTACAAAACTATCACTATTTCATATAAATATAAAATTATGACTTTATCGCACTTGAACACCCTTAACATCACAGTCTCTAAGCGCAATGCATTCAACTGGCGACTTTCCTTCATCATGTCACCCATCACAAGAGCTAATGACCTAGATATTGAATACTGATAAAAATATCTCACTCACTTTACCTCGCAGGTTCATCTCTATCAGACTGACAGTGGGGACTTACTACTTAATGAAATAATTGTAAAGTTAATGTAATGCTGAGTTGCTGTGTGATACGTTCAACTATACTCCGTCCATTCTAAGGTTGCAGCAGAAATAAAAATTGCTAACGAAGTAAATCAAAGCAATTTAATTATGTATTCACTACTAACAGTGTGATTGTGCCGTTACAAACTTTACTTGTATTTTCCAATAATTCAAATGAAATTTTTTGCTGTGTAAAATTTTACTGTCATTCACTTGACTGAATTAGTTGCAACCTAAGAATGGATAGGGTATAGCGTCTGTCCTTCCCTGAGTTGCATTTGTGTCTGCAAAATAACCGAAATATCTTTAATCATGCCTAAAAATACGGTCGTAAACATACCTACCGAAGAAAATATTATCACTGTATTCTCCAGCAGCGTTGAATTAAGTCAGCTGATTGTTTGTGTATAATGACTTATCATGCTCCCTTTTAATTTCTTAGTCCCAGTATTTAACAAGTTTATAGCATATATCGTTCTCAAACATATCTGTGGCGGCGGATTCAGGCCGTTATGTCAGTGAGTGACAGCTGCTCGGCCCGTCACCATGGCGACGTCAACGGACGCCGAGAGCTGGCGTTAGAGGTTAATTACGTGTAGTTGTGGTTGCGGTAGGAATGTGGCACGCGACTCTGGACCGTATTGTGACGAGATAGCAGCTCGCCTGGGGCAGGCCGAAGGAGGGGTTATTTTTTACCCTGGCGTGCGGCGCGGTTCCCCCAGGCGCTTAGTGTCCAGGGCCCGCGCTTTCGCCTCGTGGTTCGAGCGCCCGCCGCCAGGTGCCAGCACCAAGCTTATTTAAGCCGCGCGTCGCTTGCCGCGTCGCCCCGTGTTACCCCAGTTTCACCCGGCGTCGTCGTACCGCGTGATGGGGGCATAGCGGTCACCAGTACATCGAGCAAAGCCACAATCTCGCCAGTGCAACACGGTCTTTTGTCTTATCATTTCTCTCGTTCACGATATTCTTATCCCCTGTCGCGTTACCGTGGACTGTAAGTAGTGCTTCTGGGAGCTTCGATCGGGCGGTGGCGATTTACCTTGGTAAGTTCAACAAGTGGTCCGGTGGTTTGTTACTTTTGTGTGCCTGTGACGAAGCCTACTGGATTACCTGCGTGACCAACAGCGTGTGCTGCGACAGTGGTGCCAACTACAGCGACATGGATATTCCCTAGTTTGCCGCGAGTGTGTGTACGCCGTGGTACTGCTGTCTAAGATATAATAACAACAAAAATCAGTGTATTTCATTTTGCTCTGAATCGTATAACTTTGGTAAAATTTTACAGCTACTCGTGTGCAGTAATTGTAAATCATTTATAATGTATATCACAATGGAAGGCAACATTTACAGTACAAATTGTAAAATGGACGAATTGCTTATTCTAGAAATATAAATGTCTCATAATGTGACACATATTACAAAATAGTAAAAATTATTGCTCATATCTAGTTGTCAAATTTTACCGAAGTTAATGCGAAAAATATTTATAATAGGATGCTGTGTAGAAAATGTTTCCAGGACAGTTCAGGACTACGCAAGGCTACAGTATATGGGTTATTAACACGTAATCAAAAAATTACGTGTTAGATTACTGTGTTCAATAATATACCTAATATTTTTAATGAGTGCAAGAAAAATAATTTGTCCTTAAATTCTGCTCTTCGCAGTTAACTACTTCTACTGCGTTTTAAATAAAGAGAAGGTATGTATTTGCGCTTAGCTAAAGTCTTTAAGAGATTCGTGTATTCACGGGTAAAATTCTGGATAGTTTTAATGTCTTTTTAAATAACTCCTTACCGCTCCGCGTCGCATGTTCGCTAAACCGAAGCCCCCGTTCTATAGTTCAAATTTGGCGCGCTATTTTTTTATTATATTGTGTAGGTTTTAATAGACGGTTAGTAGGTGAAATTTAACTCCATAAAATATATGTATTTGTATGATTTCTTAAATTTAGATTTTGTAACGTGAGTGTAATGCAATTATAAATTAGTTTCAATTTAGACAGTCGTAAGTTAAGTGAATAGTGTTGTTTGAGTGTTGTTAATTTGATATTAATCTTTTAATTGGAAACCGTAAAATTGAGATCCGATTTAAATCTTGCAACATTAACCGTAAAAATAACACCCTTTAAATTACGTGAAAGGTATCTTTAGATTACACTAAAAATATACTGAGGGGTGAGTGAAGCAAACTTAATGCAGATGAAGGCTAAAAAAGCAGGTTTCAGTTTTTTTTTATTATATCGCTTACAAGCCTCTACACAGGGCCTTTGTGGTACACGATGCTCAGGGCTCGAGGCATAATTTTAGTTGGCCCGATATTGGAGCGACGCACGCGATTGGCCGCTAAAAGAAGCTCCCTGGTGGTTAGGCAAGCCTGCGGTCTCTTGTGCGCCGACTCCGCAGTGTTGGCAACCTTGCCAGGGGCAGTTCAGATCATGTCGTGTAGTCAGTCGTCGGCAAACCTCGGGGAAGGCATTACGTTGCATTGGTCCTTTTTTATTTTCCTATCGTTTGATACTTTTCGTAAAATATGTAAATTTCTCTTGTCATAGTTTTCGTTATAATTATTTTTCTAGACTAAACGAAACCAGAAATCTAAAATCTGTTTAGCAGTTTTTTTTTTTAATTGTTTTCACAATGTTGGCTGATTTTTTAAGACAGCCGGTACTGTATTTTTAGCTAATTAAGTAATTAACGAAATTTTTGTTAATCGACTTATTATGTAAAATGGTAAAAAAAATTGTCACAAAACTTGTAACACATTCTGATATCTACTCTCGTTTGAACTTAAATATAATAATTCTCACAAAATCCAGATGAAACAGTTGAGCGCGATGCCTGGTGCGTGAACGACGTTGTAGCTTGTCAGGCGTATTTTCGTTTACGCGAAATACTTAACTTATTCACATTACGATTATCTATGACAAAACACACGCTTGAAACTACGCTTCTATAATTTTAAATTTTCTACATGCTTGGTTGAAAACATGAATTTGGGTCATCTCAAAATGGCTAAAATCGATTTCTTTAGAAAATACCACGTGAATTAGTAAATTGAGAAACGAGATGCGTGTCTTGGTCTTTACTTCATACTACGTAAAAATAAACCTTTAGGGTCACCGCTTAGAGTCCCACAAGAAAAAGACTACTACAGGGAAAACCTTGCACGCCAGTTTGGTGCGCTGTGAGTAGAGGCGATGTTCTTCCCGTCGAGCGTGGCACTGTGGCCTTATCGCTCTACTGTTCCCACTCGTCAATCGCCGAAATCCAAGACCGGTACACACTGCTCAATGGTTTTCTATCATAACTGGTGCAATTAACATGACGTGAAATGTAGATTTCGTTTTAACTTGCCATCTCCTACCACATACAAATATCAGTTAACGCAAAGTTCAGACACAATTTCGGGGTAACTTCATAGCTGCAACAGCGAAAAGTAAAAATTTGGAACAATTTAACGTAAAAATAATTTACTCACTTTTGATCATGTATGTTGTCTAGTAAATTTATGATAAGTAGGCATTTGCTTGTTCATATTCGAAACTTTCGCACAAATTCGACAGCATTGCCGTGTGCTTTTGTCATTTTGTGTACCTACACCTTATATGCTGATGTAGGTAAATTTTTTTGGTATCTCTACGTATTGATAACATGTTGTATGGATTAGGCTTTGAAGTATGTTTCAATTTGTTACGGATGTGTGCACAAGAAACAATTTCCTCTTTCTTATATTGTTTCAGTTTAAACCGTCTCCCGCTCAGTGACCCAGACTATCTTTTACAGTAATTTCAAAATGCTCTTGCAACACCCATGATTATGCCATAATAAAATTAATAAGTAGGACAGTTATAATATAACTTAACAAACTCATGTGTTTGACTGTGCTACAACAATTAGTTTACATTCAAAGGCACAGCAAGCAACCACAAGTGAGAATTGAATATGCAACCTACATTTGCATTTGCACCGTTGTTGTTGACCATGGGGACGTTAATTTACGGAATGGCTCACTTGAAGAAATCTAAAAATTTGTTTTAGTCTCGAAATTATTTAGATAAGTTAGTATTTCATATTCATATTTACACCTAGGTATGTCACAATTCCTCAGCAAAAAGACAGACATAGATATACTTAACTGTGGTGCTTCATTAACCTATAGCACCACAGGAATGTATTGGAAAGTTTTCTTGTATCTGCAAAAATTAACGTTCGTTAATATGGCAAAATGTTCGTGTATTCTTCGTCAAATATTTAGCGGGTATTGTTTAATTACACTTGCGGTGCTTACGTAACTTTGTCATTTCAATGAGGTTAACGTTTTATGATGAACAAACATAAAAAAGATAAATTTTATCAATTTATAGCACTTTGTAAAACCTTTAACGAAGCCATGTGCTGAGCTACAGTTGATAAAAGTAGTAGGCAAGCAGTGGTTTCTGTTTCGAATATTACGGTACGACAGGAACTGTCCATTACTCGTACTACATACATTGTTTCGAATATTACGGTACGACAGGAACTGTCCATTACTCGTACTGCATACACAGTCACTGAAATCTGCAACCAATTCGCTTATGGAGAGCTAATCTGAATGTGTCAGGGTTGCTCAAAATGTTTTAACTAAACTTAATTATTTTAAAAAATCAAAAATGTTCTTTTTTTAATTCTAGCTGTAACTAAATTGCAGGAGTGGTGACTTTTTTGGAACTTTGCATTATCAAGCCGTGCGTTCCCTGCATGAAACCATCCAGCAGCTACAGCGACGTGTTTTTATTTACAAACGACGAGATACTTCAAATGCAGTCTGATTTTAAGGGAATCATATCCCAGATACCTTGCTAGGCACAAGGTAATACCTTCGACTATTCCAGTGGATGATATTTCACTAAGCTCTTTGCTGCAACCAACGTAATGTAAGTGAGCCTTATGTATCGTCGACAGCGAGGTCAATAGAGACCAGTTGCGAAGCCAAGGGGGGGGGGTTGGGGGTTCTAGCCCCCTCCTTTAGCCCCAAAAAATGAGAAAATAATCATATTAAAGATTGAAATTATTTGGACCAATATAATATTCAATGTTTCGTTACGAAAAACTACTTAAAAAAACACTATTTTGCACCTTGAAATTCAAATTTTCCCGAGGGAGAACCTCCGGACCCCCCTCCCCGCTTGAAAGGGGTGGTCGGTGTCTGTTATACCTATTATTTTCAGGTTAAACCCCCCTCTTACACAAATCCTGGCTACGCCACTGATAGAGACGGTGATATACAACTTCCTACAATGACAGGGGCTGGGAGTGATGTCGGCCATTTAACGATCCCAGCATTCACCTGGAGCGATTTCGGGAAATCATGGTAAACCGAAATCAGGATGACATGAGCCGAGCATCAAACCCGGGTCCTTCAGAGCGCGAGTCCAACGTGTTAGCGTCAGCTGCAACCAAGGTTCCCTTCTCCACTGCGTTAACATAACCTGTATTGCAGAACGTCTCGCCGACGATGACGTCAAACTATAGTCCTGCAGATGTCGCATTGTTATCTGGCCGCAGACTGAACTCCAAGTTCCTGTGTGCCATTCTGGCTTCTGCTATTGGTCGGCTGCTTGGGTGACGCGCCTCAAGGACCTTTCAGCCAATGAAATAAGGTTCCTGTGATGAATACACGAAGGCCCAGAGCAAAGAAAACAGGCACGTAGCGTCCACGGGTTAGTATAGGCCAGTGAATTCTAGACTGACCACAAATCATAACGCGGAATGTGCACGTCTCACGTCATAAGGCCTCGACAGGCGGGAAAAAGGGCAGGAATCATACACCGGGTGTGATTTCGGGGGGAAAACTTTGGAAAACCAAAATTCAAAATGCACGGAGCGTGAAATGTACCCGTGTCTTTCCGAATACGAAACTAATAAGTTACTACTGCGACTCAGGGCCACATTATCAGGAACTCTTATCAGTCAAATACTTCACGGCAGTGCCTTCATTAAGGCGACCGCCTGCCGAGTCCATCGTGCGGTGAACAGAGCTTCTGGCTACAAGATTATTGGAAAACTGCTCAACGTGTATGAGTTAGCAATGGCATTTAGGGAATGTTACACGTGCGTGTGCCCATTTCATATTCACCACTACTGACTAAAGCCTCATTTCTAGTGGTAGAGTTTAGTGTAAATGGCTGTTTTTTATTTATTTTTAGGTATTACTGTCTGGACGCGGAAACAGTTAAAAAGGTGACTTAAAGAGTGCGCAGTGGATAAATAAACGCTGAAAACATCAATTGATTTATATGCTTTTTCGTAACCAATATAGATCAAATACTCAATGACAATCTTAGATAATAGTATTTGCCAACTTTATGAGTAAATATTTATCCATAATTACTAATTCGTTACGTGTGATCTCTTGCGCAACAGTTAAATACACGAGGTTCCGGCGTCAGACATTGTGCCTCAGAAGTTCATAACACTATGCCCGTTACTTCTGCACGTGAGATATGTTACCAGCCTACAGCGGCAGAGGGGAGATAAACCCCAACCGCCTAGTTAACCTATGTAATATCACTGCGCTTGAAAATATCTGATTTATTGTAATTAAATATTTGGTGTGTTTCGGTTTCCATTATGTTGCCATTCATGTCTAAACAAATCATGGGAGGGGTGTGTTACACATTTTTATTGTATTTTCAGTTTTTTATCCACATAATTTATTCAAATTGTATTATCAAAATTTTCTCCTCGGAAAAGCATTGGATATATTCTTGGTTAAACTGCTTGGCGTTAACAATGGAATCTTTCATTAATTTGTCATACAGAATCATTGCAAGAGAATTATAGGTTAATTTTCAAGAATTATCTTGCAATGATTCTGCATAGCAAAATAATGAAATATTCCATTATTGTGTATGTCAAGCTCTTGACGAAGAATATATCCTATGCTCTGTCGAGGAGAAATTTTTTGTAATACAATTCGAATAAAATGTCATGGCCCAAAAACTGATAATACAATAAAATTGTTTAACACTCCACTTTATATGGCATCCATACGTACGCTTGTCTCAGTGGTTATAGCTGCTGGTCGGGGAGGTGAATATTTACAGTTAGCTGCCCGGGTTGATGACTGAGTGATGTGTTGTCCCCTCATACAGCGGAAGACAATGACGAACCACCTCGCTTAGTTGGCTTCACGAGGTGAAGTTGTCTTCATCACTCGGCGCGCCCCGTGGTTCTAAACCTGCCTTCGAGCAGAACATCACTCACATCATTATACATGCATTCTTAACTTGCTGTAGCGAGTTGTGATAGTCTTATTACTTTTTTTACAGAACTGTTTAACGTGAGTAAGGTTCATTCTTCCACAGGTTGGAAAGAAAATATGTTTTCTTATGAGAGAGTTTGGCACAGGGAAAATGTATGCCGCTAGTTTCGCTGCTATCACTAATGAACCAGAAAATATGAAACTGCTGTTAAATTAAATTTTAATAGGCTTGGAAATGACAGAAGTTATTTTACTTAATTTTAAAGTGAAAATAAACCAATTTAGCTTTTTTAAAACTATCTACTTTATGTATCTTCTAATTCAGGAAATCTCTTTGATTGGCCAGTTTGCTCCCGCCATTACCGATACCAGCGCTCAAGCGGCAGAAATTTTCCCTTTTCCAACCTCTTAACATTGATCTTTCTAACCTAGTAGAATTAACCGTAACGTGAGTTACATAAGACGTTTTCAGAAACTCACAAGCTGTAGTAGGGTAGGTTATCTCATTCACGTGACCATATTTTAATTACCATCAGGATCGTAATGAACTCCTGTAATGTTGTTCAGCATTATAAGATGTCGGGAACAAAAAAAATAAACATATTTATTCATATAAAATAATTTTCTAAATGCTTCGTCCGCAGGACATTATTTACACGTTGCTTTATTTATATTTTTTATTCGTTTTGCTTAGATATTTTGAAAACAGTGCATTCAGTTTCACTTTGTTGTGGTATTGTTTATGTCTACTGTTTACGTTTTCCTCGCGCCAAATACCGACTTACGTCTGGTAACCGCCGCTCTAGTACAGGCCAAGTGAGTTGATCGAGACGCTGACAGGTGAATATTTGGTCTTGGGCACGGCCGTAGAAGAACAGACACTCGCCTTTATATTTGACCCACTTGTTGTTTGGCTGTAGTTCACCAAGTTACCGAGAATATTGTGTTTTATTGGCGCTGATGTTAGGGCGGTCGGACTAAACTCCGCCCACTTCCTTTCCGTTAAGATAAACAATTTGTCAAAACGTATTTTTTTATCAATTTAGGAAATACTTTCTTCGTTCACAAATTTAAGAAAAGGCTCCAGCAATTTTTATTTACTTTACAAATTTAACAATGGAAAAAAGTGGACGGAGTTTGAGTCCGACCGCCCGAAAAACAGCGCCAAAAAGTACGACATTCTCGGTAACTTGATGAACTGCAGCCAAACAACAAGGGGGTCAAGCAAAATACATTGTTAGATAGGCGAGTGTCCAGACCTGTTCTTCTACGACCGTGGTCAAGGGTAAACTTCACTCGGGTTTCGTTTTGTACACCTTACACTATTCTGAAATTCTTGCCTTACCCACCCTATTATCGTGAGTTTTTCTAAAGTCCTATAATTTATGTACAAAAACTACACTTCCATAAAACATTGGCGCTATAAAGTTAAAATTTCTGAACGCTAATCAAAAATTATTTTCGGGCCTTTTTAAATGGCTAAAAACGGCTTATTTAGGCTGCCGTATCTAAGGTAAAACCAACTGGATTCAAGGTTCAGTAGGAACTCGGCCTTATATTTACTTTTGCTAAAACTCTGGAATAGGCAGCGTCCTGGGCATCCTTGAACACGTATTTCGGTCACATAAGCGATCTGTGATCAGATACCATCCCTACAAACACTGGCGCAATGGCACCTGGTAGTTTAACTATAGTTTTGAAAATATTTATTTTAAATCATAATGTTCATATCAAAGAATCTCCACATAGAATTATCACAAATATTATCATAATTTGTACCTATTTTTTTGGTAGCAATAGACCCAATAGATTTTTTGCATTCAAAGTATCACGAATGTTGTAATGAAAATAAGCCAAAATCAAGCTTAGCAATTTTTTTGTGAACGAACGGTGCTTTACTTTGCAAAACCCATACGTAGTCTTGAGTTTTTTTCAAAGCATTCCGTTAAGAAAGTTTTACATTTTTGCACCAATGTAAAAATAAGTACCTATCGTGGCTTTAACGTTGTTTAACGAACAGTACTTAGTTGTTCATTGGCTGCACGCTGCTGTGGTTGACCACGTGTAGTTGATCGACTCGACTCTATGGTATGCTCTGCTCGGCTTGCGAGTGAGCAGAGGCTAGAGTGCGCCTGTGTATCTTCTATACACTTGCAGTTCTATGCTGGTGCTGATGGGGTCTCAACTTCCTCGCACGGACAGCTTGATGAACGACAACGTTATACCGGCACGTTGTTAAGACAGAGCCATAGATAGACCTTCAAGGACGCACAGCTACAAGTTTGCATCGATCGATCCGTTGCGAAAGTGCTGCTCGCATTTTTACTGTTCTTACACTCGAGATATTTCCATCGTTGATCGATACTAGTTTCATTTTGGTAGTTTATCTATTATTACCTATATTCAATTGAGTCATACTGTCAGTTCCCTCTTTCTGAATCAGAGCATTAACTGGGTTTCTTCCGTGCCACTGCAAGTCTTGAAAATTTGTAAGTGTTGTAGAGATAATATTTCCAAAAAATTTCTTCAAGTTGTACTTACACTAAGTTGGCTTCTAAACATTGCGTCTAAAATGCAGCATTCTAGGAAAGTAGCATTTACAAGCCTGCAAGAATTAACCAATACTCTAAGAGTGCTTGTTCCCTAGGTTATGCTAATGGATACTTCATTCATCGTATTTTTTGTGATACTGGCTGAAAAGAGTACCCGCTTCTATCAACCTTATGGCTCCACAGACAACTGAGATTTGTGTACATATAGACGTTTATAAACACCGCTTCCGTAGGAAAATATCCACTCTTCACCTATGCGCGTTTTCTACTCTGGGTACAATTTTTATTTCAGATGTGGCGATTTCACTGTAAATTATTTTATGAAATAACGACATTTGTTAATCGACACGCTGGAATTTTAAAACTTCTCGAATCAGTTTCTTATTTCGCGGACTTTGATTTAGTACCTATTTTTAATTATTTATTTATATTTTTATTTGAATAATTCTGCGTGAGTTTTATTTATCTCGCGACTCGCAGATACTGGGTCTACTTTCACCTACAAGACTCCATGCATGTCAGACGCACAGTTACCAAAAACTAATAATCTAAACTTTTTTAACACAAATTTTAATGTAGTTAAGGCTATGACCTTTCATTTATTTCAAACAACTGCAAATAACTCAAATATTTTTTAACCAAATGATTTGAAAAAATTTGAGATTGTGTACAGTCACACGATACACAATTTTGCCACAGCATTTTTTTTTTAATAATGTACCGTTTGCTAGTAAAAAATTACTCTGCTTCATTTTGGCTTATTTTGACAACAAAATATGTGATATTTCAGGGGCAAAAATCTAAAAATCCGTTTGGTGTATTGTAACAGAAAATTTCTGATACAAACGATGATAAGTGTTATTACTGTAAGAATGAATTTTTGATGTATGTATTAATTTGCGTTGAAAAAAAAATGCTATCGAAACCACTGCAAAACTAAAGAGCGAGATCTTAATGCCATTAAAAACATTCTAATACATGGCATATGCCTCAAGTAACTCAATTTTGTGTGCAGTCTTCTGACCGGCAACTCGCTTCTATGACACATATAATTCTACGACGTAATATTAAACATAAAGGTGTATTATACACGCCTATACATTTTTGAGGATTCTGCGCAAAGATTTTGATACTTAAGAACGAACTGCAAATATATTCATTTTACACATTTCTTTAAACAAGCCGTTTTGTAATAAATCATTATTTATGCGTTCATTTTATTTCAGAACTAAAACATAAAGATTAAAATTAAAATTTTAAAAATTAATTAAACTTATTTGTTGTAGAAAAAGGAACAAAATATTTTAAAACACAATAGGATGTCTCACAATTCATCTTAACGTAATGTATTTAATTAGCTTAAAATAAGAAGAAAGTCATTACGATGAAAGTTTGAGACAACTGGTATCAAGCAAACCACGAGTTAATTTTTGGTCGAGGTCTTATATTGAATTTTGGGATATCCTATCGCTATTGATAAAATTTTTTAAATTTCAAGATTATTTTCAAACTATTTAGTTGATATTGCTACAAATAATTTTTTAAACTATATTTTATATTATTTTCCTTGGCGAGGAGGTCTTCAAAAATGTTCTGCTTACACCCGCGCAGCTTTAATGACGGCACGTTCACAATGTCCGCATGAAGACAGGCTAGCTTGCTACATAATTGTCTTCCTAGGGTGGAGATACGAGACTCTTCTGCTGCACACGTCCGCGGCACGTATGTTTACACCAGGAACCACTTCGTGTTTACATTCTCCCGATATGCCCATTTTTTACCACTGCTTCGCAACTCTGTGCCTCTCCCGACTGCGGCGAAGGAATGTGGCTGATGAAACAATACGCTCCTCTTACACGCGAACTGAGAAGGGATAAAAAAAAAAACAGATAAGCTACCACTAGTACAGCCTATTCCACGTTAGAGTTCAATTTTCTGACACTTGATGATCGAACGTTCAAAACCAGACATGTCCATAAAAATCCGAAAGTCAGTTCAACTTATTTCCTATTTAAGGTTTGAGTTACTCCCATAATATCTAGTCAGATTTAATATTTTAAAAAATAGCGTGTCCCTTTTAAAAATCAGGTGTAAATTAGGGTTTTCACTGAAATTATACATCAATACGAAGGGCATGCTACAAGCTGATATCTACTGGAAGACGTAGGGTTATGAATTGCTTCCTCCAACAAGCTAACTACCTTTAAAACCAGATATGTCCATAACATTCTTTCGAAACTAGATATGACCATTTTATTCTTTAATAACGAACGGAATATTATATTTGCATTTTCGTAGTAATAACAATAATTTGGCGGTTAAAATGACGAACAATTGTAAACCAGCCATATTTAAATTTCGTCGGTATTCCAACATATAATTTTTTCCGCCTGTAAAATTCGATAAGGTTGACATGTCTGATTTAGAAAGTATGTTCCTCAGTTCTGTTGTCATTATGTCCTGTCGTCTTTCATGCATAAGGATTTGCTTTTATGCTTTCCTTTGCTGCAAACGTTGTTTCGACTTCACTAGCCCATTCAGTTTGCTAATATACTTGTTCCACGAAAAAAAAAAAAAAAAAAAAAAAAAAAGCATAGGCTTCTATAGCATTGCGTTAAGAAAGATATCATGGTTGTGATTTATGTATTTTTAGTTACGTGTGCAGAACATAATACCATGATAAAACATGTTTCTGAAATGATTTTAACTTAAGTCTAGAATTTGTCAACTTGAATTCCATTGTCTTCATAGAGCAAATTGTCCGTAGAGTAAGAGGTGCCAAGTTTTCGATACATAAAAAGACGTAAGGCCTGACCTAAGTCCCCCACACTCACATTAATGTATAAACACAACCTAATTTTTTTTTATTTCTTTGTACTTTTAGAAACATTTGTACAAGAATTTTGCTTGTAAAATTTATATGAGTAAAGTTACAAGGATTTACTTTGGAAACTTTTGTACTCAACGAAAATCACGGGTATGTCGGAAATAATAGTTGTGTACAGTTTATGTAGTGTAGTAAAATTTTCGCCGGGAAAAATTCTTATTCATATAAATGACGCTCTACAAAATAAAATAAATTAAAAATTAATACGTATAAAACAACGAAAAAGCACTCAAGTTGAGTTGGGCTAGTGGTAAAGTACGAGATATTGAATACTGTACAGTGCATTCGATACTCTGTGCATGCACTAACTTTTAAATAAAAATAATTAAATGAAAAAAGTTGGTTTTTGCTGTTTCTTGTAAATAATTGCATTTTCTTCGCAAGAATAAAATAAATAATTAAAATTTCATTTATTCTCATTGAAAGAATAAACACATGGGTTCACATTGTAATATTACAAATATATAGTTTGTGTTGTTTACGAGAACAAGGTATTTAGTTTTACAAAGAATTCCCTTGGGAACTGGATCTCCAAATATCTTTCGTATAAAAGCAAAACGATTTTTTTTAGCGTGCATGAGTGATGCTTTATTTCAGTTTTTTATCTGCCTTGTTTAGCGATGTCGCATCCACTGGGGGATTAACTGGGTAATTAAACTCTTTATTACCGTACGGAGGATTAATTTCAAACATAACTCTATCAAAATTTTTCTTTGCAAAAGGGGTAAATTGGTATCGTCCTCCGGCCGTGCATTTTCTCTTAAATTAAGGACGTTTGGTTTGTTACAACTAATTGTTTTACATTTTTGTGGGATTCTGGACAGTAAGTAAACACCAAAAGGACTCCAATCATCTCCTTGTAAGACTTACTTGGATTGCATTTTTTTTTAATGAGCTTTCAAAGTCGCGACTTTAAGGTTTTTGTGTAGCCATTTAAAGAAAACTAAACGGCTAATCGAACTGAAACTGAGATGACAACAATATAACACTTTCCTAAGCTTAAAGACTCAGTCGGCTAATTTAGTAAATAAACATGTAATGTACTTAAATACACGGATATTTCGCCACATTTTCAACGACTTTTGACACTAATAAAAGGCAAACGGATTTCTGATGCAGAAATTATAGACATACGTTCTTAATAACTAATGACGCAGAAATTTTACCTACAAAGTTCCCTCGACGTACGTTTTTTGGTTTCTCTTTTATCGGTTACACAAAAACGTCATAACTGTGCATTAATTGACCATAATTCCTCATAAATATACAGTAACGAGCTAGAAGGTATCCAACACGCCTAATTGATTCAGTTAGCTTACGACGATATATGCCTACCAATCACTGCTAGGTAAACTCAGTTTAGCTCGTATGTGCATTTAGTTAGAACAACTACTTTCAGACATGAAGTGTTTTACTTGCATACTTGCAACGTGTAGCACGCATTAAATGCTTCTTATTGCAAAGTTATGTATAGCCTGTAGTGTGGAACATAAATAAATTGAACTCAGTTAAAGTGATAGCCGTACAAAACACTTACTCTCATTTTGATTTGAATTTGCCTCAGACTTAGAAGGTGTTTATATGTAGGATGCAAAAATCACCAGAGAAAAATTAATTGCTTCATTCATCCTAGTTTTTTTGTCAGTACTGGATTGCACTTTTTTTTTTAATTGGAAGAGGGTACAACTCGAGTTTCATTTCCAGGTAGAGTTACGAAGCTTTTTATTTCTCATGTGAACAAGTGTTCAAATATTAATATTTTTGTGTGTTTTATGAAGAATGAAAATATAGGAATAGTTAATTAATTTGTCTTTATATGTTCCTCTCTTTCAGTTCATGATGTTTATTCTGTACTTCGAGGTACCGTACCAACACAATATCTTCTAAAACTGAATCTTACTCATATATTCCAACGTGTTCCATTACAACTGCGTTTACACAGGCGGTAAATTATAAATTCTGATTAACTAGTATAAATAATTTTAATGTTTCTTCTCTAACTAAAGCACGCACAGGCATACATAAAATTTAACTGGGCAAAATTATGTACAGTAATAATATTTATAAAAAATGAAATTTAATTTTGTAACGGAGCCAGAGGAAACAATGCTTTACAATAAGTGATGAGTACCAATTTCGTATACAGCCCTACGGCAGCCCTGTATTTTCAACTGTTAAATAACACATTAAAGTGCGTCAGCGGATCAAACCAAATATTTTTCTTGTAAGGTATAAATATTTATTTCAATATCGGTATCATCATTCATTGCATGACTGACTGTCGTTTGAATTGCTTACAAATTTGGATTGTAATTTACTGCCAGGAACTTTAATTTTAGTTCATGCGTTACCGTGTTATGTTCTAATTTCCCAGTTCTGTGTCGCAACACGTACCGGAAATACAAAGTATCACATGTGCTTAGTATTTTTTATTAATAAACATATTATTCTACAGACATAACCACCAGAAAATAAGTCGTATATTCGTAGAGTCACACGTAACGCAAGTTTTGATTGTATAAACTATTTATCGTACTATCTGTGTAGATAATGCGACAAATACTTGGGAGTCTGGGTGGAAAAAAAAAATAGCGTTAATTCAGTAATACACCGTGAAAGTGACTAGAAGTTGTTTATTCTAAGGAATGTGGAAATTATCTCTGACGTGTACGTTAATGTATCACTGTTTGCAGCAACTCAGCCTCTACGAACTGGGTTAGAATTGTTTCAAATTCGCGTATTGTTTACACACTCTATCGTCAGAGGGTAGAGACAGAATATTTACTAATACAGAAGTGAAATAGCAGGTAGGACGGCAAACTCTGTCAAAATGTCTATGCTGTCCAGCAACATGGCGGAGACGCCTACCACCAATCAGAATAAGGTGGCTGCCCTGCTAGCCGGCAGCCAGGCCTATAGGAAGCCTGCGTAACGTGTAGGAGGCCAACAGACAGCCAATAAGAGGCAGTGCTTACCGCCACGTCACTTCACATCTGTATTATTATTTAAAGTGTGGTAGAGACAGAAATATTTAATACGGTCGTGAACTCGTCATGATATTTGAACATATGGTTCGTAACATTCGACTAGAAGACGTTACCTCACCCCACTCAAGAAGGGGACTTGGGATCACTCGTCATTCTAACTCCACACTACCGTTATAGTTCTCCGCTTACTGCCTTCGAAAAAAAAGTAGGAGGATAGAGTAGTTTTGGAACGTCCCGCGAAGCGAATCATCCTCTAGTTTCGTAACTGACGACAGTTGCCAAACTGTTGCGTCAAACTCCTGCCATTGGTGGTGCAGTAAGAAGGGGGAGGAGGTCGCTCCTAACACGCGAAGAATGTCCACCATCACGCCTAGTCGATCATGCTCAAACAATGTAGCTGAGTAATTCGCGAGGATTTCAGCAATTTAAGTCGCAGTGTCTAAGTAATGCGGCCATAGGCCTGAACATTTTGAAAGTGAGCTATACGCGTTACTGGGAAGAAAAAATGCGTCTATGATTTAAATGTAGTGATATCATTACTCTTCTTCTAATATTCATAGGTTAATAATAATGAAATCATGTACCCTAGGGTTCAACTTTCCTTTATTGTTCAGTAATAAGAAAACCAGTTAAAAAGTGTTCCTGGTAATGTTTAAGATTATTCTTATGAAAATTTTTAATGGTTGTAATTTAAGCCACCCACGATTTAAGAATTATTCTAGACTAAATATCATAAAAATGTGTTCAAACACTGATATTGTTCTCCTTATGAACTGCTACACAGAAAAAACGGTTTTGTAATGGCTACAAAATATTTTGTCAATATGGATCTTACGAAATATATTTGTACTGGTTACAAAATTTTTTTGTTGTCACTGCAAAACGTTATTGGGGACAGCGAAAAATGTTTGTGATCACTACAAAAAAATTTGCTAAGGTCCATTATGACAAAATATTTTGTTGTGTCAAATTAGTATTATTTCCAGTGTACTTGTGACTAATGGCAGTATAACTTTGGCAGTGCGACACACGTGACCGTCTTACATGTCAGCAACCAGTGTCTCACTAGTACGTTTACAATACTCTGCCGGAGGTAACAACATGGCCATGGTCGCTTCAGTCAGCTTTACGTTCCTCTAGTGTTAACACCGGGACTGTTTTACGTGACATTTCTAGACAAATATTGTCATTTCAGACACTGATTATTACTTGTTTTTTTTTTTAATATACTTGATGGCTTAGAATGTAATTTTAAAATGTACAGTTATGAAAATAGTACAAGCGATTGTTTTTAATATTTTATTACCACGTTTCTTTAAAAAGAACAAGTAAAATTTACTGACTGAAAGAATTTTTTTTAAATAATTCCATTGAGATTAATTAATTTTATCATCGATTCAACTTTTAGACCCAACAGCTGCAGAGCACACATGATGTCTACAACTGCTGAACATAAGCAAACCACGCGAATCCTGGGCCATGTTGGTCTACTTAAATGTAGTGACAAAATGTTGCACGATGACATTTTACATGCACAATGTGGCAACATAGCATGGAGTTAGTCCCCTTTTACGCTCCACACATATCTTATTACCACCAAATTATCGGCGCGGCTTCAAACCCCGAGCTGTCCAAACATGAATAAACGTTTACTCGACGCAACATATATGAAATAGTACCTAGACGTGGAGTGCAAGAGAGAAATATTTTTGTGCAGTGTTGCCAGATTGTACGCAAGTATATTTTTTGTACAACATTTTGTCGATAGTATTTCAGTCTACGATTTAGCCCCATGATTCAAGTGTTGTTTTTACTAACACTGCCGTTTCGGAACATTCTGTACAGGCTAACCCCATAGTAACTAAAAAATACGTTTCGTATTGTGTCGGATAATTCGTATTTAGTAAGGTTCGTTGCATGATAACACGTGTATACTAACAATTAAAACACGTATAGTGTAGGAAAGTAGGTAACGTGGCTATTCAGTTAACTGAAATTGTTAATTGGAACCCAGCCTTAAAATGTTTGCTGCTGTCCTGACGTAAGTACTTAACTGCGTTCTGTAGCTAAAAATTTGTAAATTTATAATTGTACCAAACATTTCCCAACGCTTACACATTATATCAATAGAATTTTCCCCAAAACAAAATGTTTTTCAGTTCCATAGTTTTAAATATCACATTGCAATGTATCACCGATATGAGCAAAAACGTCACTGCTGACGTTGTACATGTATGTTTTACATATGACTAAGAGCGTTTTATTTAATTTAACATGTAAATCCTTATTTCGCATGTGGGAATCGTGCCGGACGATGCCGCTGGTCGGCGGGTTTTCTCGGGGATCTCCCGTTTCCCCCGCCCTTTCATTCCGGCGCTTCTCCATACTCACATAATGTCACCCCCACCAGCGCTAGAGACCTCGATGTAAAGTGCTGACCAAAATCTCTTCACATGTAAATCCTTATTCTGCTAGGGCTTTGGGGTGGGAAGCGCATCAGAAGAACGCCTATAGATAGTCGATGCGCTCAGCAGTTAGGAACTGCGCGTTGCCGAATATTCAGGCTCGGTGTGTCTGTAGTTAGAATTGATGATTTCCACTACCTATGATAATTATTTTAAGCATTCGGAGACCGAGGCTCGTCAGCAACAATGTGAATTCTGTCACACCGCGTGTTGAATTTTCAACTTATATATCTTATCAATATTTTTATTGAAATTATTTTTAAATGTCATTATAGTGCTATAGCATATTATACATTCTCTCGTGACTCTTAAAATGTGAGAATACAAATCATTCTTTCTAAATTGAAATTAATGTATAACTGATTGCGTCGCCAGTACAGGTAAGATTTATAAGTTTATATCAAGGTTATGTCGATTACTAGAGCATGACAATGATACAGTTTAAATATGTGACGCTCAACCTTAAGTTCGACTGTTGCATACTTACCAATTGCTTTGTCACCTCTACGCGCAAGGCATTCTACTGACGCGCAGTCTTTGTGGAACTTGTAACGACCGAGGTCCACGTTGGTGTAGTGAACATGCAACATACAGCTCAACACCAATATCCGGGTTTGAATACTGATGTGGTCTCATTCTCGAGTTTCGCGCGTAGGGAAACGTGATGAATGTTGCCTCCTACGGGCGGACTTTATGGTGATGCCGCCGCTACCTCTGCCCTAGCATTAGCCGTTGAATTCTAACAAGTGATGAAGAACTGTCTTTCACCAAGTTTCCCCACTTCACCATCTGACTATCACGGCAGACATTGTTCTATACTAGTATAGTAGAGATACCGATATTATATTACATGAATGTTGCTCAACTTGCATCATTACCTTCCGTCCACATCTGCAGCTGTGCTACTTAGTTACTAGGAGTACATCTTCAAGTCATGTGACTGTGCCAATTACAACAAGGTTAGACAGAGGTAACGGTTTGAAAACATCCAATCATTGACCACGAAGAAGAGCTGCAAACAGACGTACACTTTAAGAGGTATTGATCCCTACCAACTTGGATTTATCTGTTTTTTTTTTCTCGATAACTTCTATTCCAGTGGATGTATCAAAATATTGCCACGACAGGGCATAGATACAAACTTAATCGATTTTCTGTAACTGCTGGAACCATAATATATTCATTATTTTGCAACGGGAAACAGCTGAAAAGGAAAAATTGCTTTATTTACGGGAGCGACTACAGAGACCGCAACATTAGCAGAAACAATGCCATACGGATTCCAAAAAGTGAATGAAACTATAAACTATGCCTTGTCAGCGTGAAAAAGCAAAACAATGTGTATATTCCCTGATTTATAAGAAAAACCGTAAAACCGATCTGACAGGGATCAATCCCCCTTAAGAGTGCGTGGTACATAATTCAACGCTAAAAATATTAATATATAACTGTATGTTTCTTGAAGCCAATTTGCGTAAATGAAACAATAGCAATCCTAGACAATAGTTTTAGCCAACGTTTTAAACAAAATTGTTTCCAGTGTTACGAACTTCTGAGGCACAATCTCTGACGCCGGAACCTCGTGCATGTAACTGCGGCGCAAGACATCACGCGTAACGATTAAGTAATTCTGTATAAATAATTACTCATGAAGTTGGCAAATACCATTATCTATGATAGTCATCGAGTATTTTATCAATATTGGCTTCAGAAAATCGTAGAAATCAATTGATTTCCGCATTTATTTATCTACAACGCACTCTTAAGGCGGCCGCCTACCCCACGCTTCAAACGCGTTGCAGTGTGTTCATAAACAGGTTTTGTCTACGAAAATATTCCACGTGTGCCCATTGTGCCAACGTACGAAAAGAAAACAAACTTCAGAGAAGGTCGGAACCTCATTGTTAAGATGCCACGGTCATTAAAAACACTATTTCTAAGCCCCCCCAACATGGCTGAAAACGGCCTTTTCCGACTTCCGTACTTCAAAATGGGCTAACCGGATGTATGTGAAACTCAGATTGCGACCTGCACCGAACATAGTTGCAGACTTTCCACCCATAGTAAAAACCGATCGACGGAAAGCTTGCACGCTAGTTCAGCGCTTGGCTCGTTGAGGCGACCCGACATTTTATGCACTCTCCAAGGTCGACCTTATTACTCCGTCGTTTTTGAGCCTCTGACGCTCAGGTAGGCGGCGCCCTTAAACCCTTGAAGCAATTTGGTTCAAAATCTTTTCAGCCAAAATCTGTGGCTCCCCCGACAATTTGTCGACTAGCTGCTACTCAGTGGAACATAGACAACGAACCATTAGACGGGGCTTGAGTATGCATAGTACCATGGATTCTATCCTACAGCTCATCTGTCCCTACGTAGAGGTATCGTTGACTGCGAGGTAATGAAAAACTAAAATCTTCACTCGGATTAACAGATGAAGGTGGAAGTAAGCGGCAAAAACCGGTTGTGATGAACCATCCCCGCCTTGAGCGATTTTGGAAAACCACTGGAAACCGAAATCAGGATTTTCGAACGGAGACGCGAACCCAAGAACTACCGAATGGGAGTTTTTTTTTATATCCACTACGCCACCTAGGCTCGGTTTTTATTTGTGTATTCTTCCTGTAGGGAAGGTTAGGTGACTAACACGAGGAGGAGGAGAAGGGGGTAGGCTGTTGCCTTATAAACACGTGTCGCACATTCTGGAAGTATATTTCTTCCCGTGCGGCGCGGCGCATAATGGAAATTATTGCCGCATTACGTTGTGTTGTTTGCTTACTCAGCAGCTTGTATATCAGTCGGAGTCTTAACAATTCCCGCCACGTAAGCCTCGCTGATGCCCCCCCCCCCTACAGGGCAAGGCCAACAACCGTCCCCCGCGACGGAGAGGAAAACCAGCGCTACCAACTAATGAGTTATTTACGCAGGCTATTCTTACCGCCAGAGAATCCGATTTACCCGAAGGTCGACCACCGGGAAGTAAATTTAAGTCAGAAATTGATGTATTTTTCCGCGAACTGAACACAGCAGAGAAACACGGGAGGGAGAATGTCGAATTGCACTGAAATTAATGTATTATTGTGGGTACCACACTTCTGTCCATAGTCCAGTTTGTTGTTTGTAATATCTAAACTATACATTCTACAATTTCCCTGCATAAGTAACAATCTGTTCTGTAGAAAGAGCAAAGGACATATTTCTTTCGCCTTACATTTTGTTACTCGTACACAACATATTGTAGTAATAACAACCCAGATAGTTCTAACAACCATATTGAACTGTTTCACCAAATTCTGTAGAAGTATGTTACCTACAACACTATTCTTTCAATGCACTGTATAGCTACTTCACGGTTAATTAGTACGCTTGCAATAAACGTTACGTAACATGATATCTGTTCTCGTAATTGCGTGACGTTATCTACAAAACTTTTTTTGCCGGATATTTGAGTAAAACTTTTTCTCAAGTAACTCATTTCTGAAGAACATTTCAGTCGCCAAAATCTCATACATTTTATTTCAGCACAACATATTACTCTTAACAAATGCATAATAAAAGTTGGCAAACATCATTATCTAGGTTAGTTGTTTTGTAGTTTTCCCATACTGAGTTTCTATAACGTGTGTATTTAAACTGGAGTTTTCAGGGTTTACATCATAGAATATATTATCCCGCTGTTTACACAGAAGTGCTGGAGTAGCTGGTGATGAACTACGGGAGTAGTTACCAGGGAAATGATGTACGCTCTTACGGAGAGAGAAGTTTTCGCTCGGCGGCCGTGAAATTGCCCGCGTCAAGAGCAACTTTAATGTGCGCCTCTGAGAAGAGGGCCGCTGTCCTGGGTGACTTTTATTACTACGCCAAGTTCTGTCATAGTGCATCTGGTCCGTTATGAGCAATACGCCGTGACGTCACGACCAGCACCAGAGTCGCTATAGTACAGGCTTCCACGCTGGATGCCCAGTCACAAAAGGGGGGGGGGGGTAGGCATTCATCAGTCACGGCTACACAGGTTTACTCTTAAGGCAACGGGTTCCTAGTTAAGCTGTTTTTGCGATTTTATTTTTTAAACCATAAAAGGGAGCAGATATCTCAAAAACATTATATATCGTTGGAAACTGTTTGTACTACATAGCCTAATTTCTTCAAAACATTACTTGTTATTTGTCTAAATATCGACGTAACTAAATTTTCTTTAAGTCAATAACTAGCCAAAACTATAAAAAATTTATGATTAGAAAAAATTGGGCTATGTAGTACAGTTTTCAACATATATATGTAAGGTTTTTTTTTTTTGCGGTATCTGCTCCCTTTCATGATTTAAAAAATAAAACTTGCTAAACAGCATTAGTAGGGAGCCGTGGTCTTAAGATCATGATCCCCAGTTAATGCTGTTTTCGTGATACTTATTTCGATAAGCTCAAAGGAGAGCCGGTATCACAAATCAGTTTGGCGATTTTATTGAACAACATATTTGCCATAACAGCTTTTTTTCACGACAAGAAATTATGCTGTTTCGTCTAGTAAGACATTAAACAGAAATGTTGATAATTACATAATTAATGAGAACCATAGAATTAACTAACTTGAAAAAATTAGCCAACATGGTTTAAACTATTTTGAACAAAACTGCAGAACATGTATTTGTTGATATCTGCCCTCGTTTATGCTTGAAAAATAAGTACCGCAATAATAATACAATCAGAGTCTTGATGTCTTAAGGGGAGCTGTTAGACAATTTTATTGTATTTACAGTTTTGGAGTCATAACATTTATTGAAATTGCATTATCAAAATTTTCTCTTCGACAATTTATTGTATATATTCTTGGTAAACCGCCTGAAATAAATAATAATGGAATATTTCATTAATTTGTCATGCAGAATCACTGAAAGAAAATTCCTGAAAGTTAGTATTTTTGTAATATTTAAAATAATTACTATGGCCGTTATGAATATATTATTAGCATTCCTCCAACCTGATGAGTATTGAACATTTCTAAAAGTAAATCTAACGTGATATTTGAACATTTCAGTTTCGTAAGTTGACATTTTCGAAGTTGACATTTTTGAAGTTGAAATAATGCCGAACCCAAATTTATATTTTAAAAAAGGTATGTTTCAGGTGAATAATTATGCGAAAGCCAGTACATTCGATAAGCTGAAAGCACTAAGCCAATAAGAAACCAGATACTGTAATATTTTATTCCTGTTATTGGTCTGCAGGCAGCTAAGTTGTTCCAGATGTATCACTCAGTATTACATGTTGCAAGATATTACACCATTTCCAATGGTATATTGGTACAAAAAAAAAGTTTGCGATATATTATCGTCTCTATCCATACCAGGAGAAAATTAAAAATCGTGAAAATCTCTGGTACCAAAATCTTTTCAGTGCTGTAGTTTGATACACCCCATACGATAGAACGATGATAATTACTGCGCTGTTCACTGATTCATTAATATCACATAATTTGGTGCGAATTTAGTTGCCACTTTATTAATTGTTCAGATCCTTCCAGGAGGAGTCAAATAATTCTAGGGTCAACTGCAAATGCCACACGAACTTAAAAGTTGTTAGAGTTCTAACTTTTATCCAAAATAAAACGCAATTTTTCATGTCCCTAAATATTGTTAACAATTTTCAAATAATTAGTTTTAAACAAGTATGTAACCAAATCGCTTTTAAAAACTGTGGTCAACCGATACTTCTTTGAAAACAATTTTACCCGCACAATGATAATTCAATTCTATTTTCAAAACCGTAAATTCGGCTTAGCACAATTTTGCAGCATCTGCGCCTGAAATAATATACGTATTAAACATTGCTACCTTCCCGAATACACAGCTCGTAATTTTCATTAACTGAAGAGCTAACTGAAGTCATTAACAAGATATTTAACTTCCCCCACAATTCCTTGTATGTTTTCCATCGTTTATCGCAGTAAGTTGTTACACCCGAGCTGCGTACCGCTGTGCTTTATCTGTTTGAAACCACAGTGGTCGCAGAACAAGGTAACACGACAGTAAGACTCCAGCCCAGTTTTACACGCCGATGTTGAACATACGTACACGTTGATTGTCGACAAACAACATTTCAACGTTTTGTTCGTAAGTGTTTGCATGGGTGTTCCTTTTCGATGCAGCGGGTATCACACACTTTAAATTTTGTTATTGAAAGTAGAAAATAATCTCTATAGTATTTGCTACATTCTTAAAAGCTATTTGTATGAAGACGAAATTTAAAAAAGTCCAGTTGTTATCTGACTGCTATACAATTTACACTACATATACGGTATGTTGATAGAGTAGACTGTTCAAGTCGACGAAAACCACTTTCTATATATTCAGTATATTATACATTTTGGTGATATTTTACTAAGCAATAATGCGAAAAGAGTGTACAATGGTAGCGAAATAATTTATTGAAAGATGATAAGTGAAATTTAATTTTTTTTCATATTCCGCAATTTAAAATTTAAACGTGGTCATATTATCATATTAATCCGTATACTGTATAAATATCGAAGACGTCAGTGCAAGCCTAAGGGACTGTCCTGGCTAGAACAAAGATAGGAATTAACATGTATAATTACATACATTTGGTCTCAGTCATATTTCCCGATATTGCTTTCTGACGGGTACATTTTTTTTTTTTTTTTTTTTTTTTTTTTGCTTTGAAATAAGGAATGTACTGCTGCAGGAATCAAACTGTCGAAAACAATTTATGAGTAATTGTTTTTGAGTGTTTAACTTAATAATGAGAAGACTTATTTGATCCATATTTCAAGGTACTGACAAGGCAACTTCTAGATCATATGAAAGTTTGTACTGCGCCTAGATAATAAAAGAAGTCAGTTCCGGCATGTATGTAGATTCCATAGAGGTAGAGCCCACGATTTTTCGCGGAAATAAATTCTGCAAATGTTTGTACCAATTGCGTTATGTGCACATTTGAAGCTATACTTTATTGTTACATGCAGAATGTGTAATTACTATGGCTCGGTAGTTTTTGCGAAAATATTTTTGCCTCACTTTGTTTCAATGCCATACTTGTACACCTGCAGCTCAGCTTTATGGCTAGTGGCAGAGTATTTTGTGCAGAGTTATTATTCATTTGACTGTGCCAATCAGTACACGGATAGCTGTGACACATCGCGTCTGTGATTTGTGGATTTAACCTCCACACGCTGGGTGTTACGGCATCCAATCACTGACCAGATAGCAGAGCTGCAGGTGCGTATGTAAGGTACTGAAAAAAGTGTTGCAGAATTCTTTTCGCGAAAAATTGTGGGCTCTACATAGAGCGCTAAAGACATCGATGTTAAGCGCTGACCAAAATCTCTCTCTCTCTCTCTCTTTCTCTCTCTCTCTCTCTCTCTCTCTCTACATAGAGGCTGACAAACGTATAAAATAATTAAACGTGCTCTCGCCAGTTTGACTTAATCTGACTGTCCATTTTACTGCCATAAAACGATGGCGTTTTTTTTTTACGGCGACGTAATCAATGTCAATCAATGTAAATGAGAACAAATATACTGCGTTATAAAATATCAAATGTGAAACATCGTCTGACTTAGCTCTTAGCTAAGACAAAACCGGCCTCATAGTTTGCTTGTAGATTATTGTTACAATATAAGCATATTTTTGCAGTATGAAAATGTTGTAGTTTAGAATGATTATTTGGTTTAAAAATAATAGTTAGCTACTACAGTATTTATTTTTTGCCTACGAAAATTAGGCAGCAAACCTACGTAATGGATATACGATATCTGTGTTCTTTTACATTTGAAAAACATAGTATTAACAAAAGCTGTAAGAATGGGAACCGTTTAAAATATTGATTTATCACGGGAATAATTGATGGTTTGCTAGTTTTCAGAATAACGTGTTCATTTCTGACATTCTTCTGGCGTTATTGGTGTATCCCCATTTGACTGGGCCAATGACAACACTGGTGTGCCGCTACTGAATATTTGTGATTCGTGTTCACGTGGCAAAATGCATCATTTTACTTTTGTACGACATAGTGTTCGTTTAATAGACGTTACTTGTGACTACATTTTCCAATTAAAAAATATTCTGGCTCTCATAGTCTTCCTGTAGCGACACGTCGGTGTCAAAACTTGCAGGTTACGAGAACATTGATATAACTAAAACCAACCTACTTACTCAAAATAAATAATTTACACTGAAATATTAGATATGTTTGGGTCTTATGCTACAACATTTAAAAACACACAATGTAATTCGTTAGTACTTTTAGTAAAAAATCTAAAAATAAAGACAATTACCGATATGGATGGCAAATTTTAAAAAAGACAAAGGGACTTTTATGTGTTTTTTTTTTCGTATGTATATATATAGCCCGTACACTAATATCTATTTTCAGTGTAAATTATTTCATTCGAGTAAGTAAGTTGGTTCTCGTTATGTGTATGTTCCCGTAACTTGCAAATTTTCACTTCGACACGCAGCTACCGTATGAGAGGTAAATAATTTGTACAAGTGTAAAATGTTGCCACAAGTAGCGTCTGTAAAACTAACACTAGCATATGTCGTACAGTTATGAAATCATATATTTGTGCCACGTGAACATTCTTAAACAACTACATAACGACCATCCGAGCATACAAGTCGCAGGCTGCTACATTGTTCCGCAAACTACGGTGGCGTGAAAGATTCTTGCTAATTGTTCACTAAGTCGCTCCTCGTGCAACAT
>PNEQ01043989.1:34819-92359 GCA_003012365.1 Medauroidea extradentata
GACCGCCCTTGTTGGCACTGTAGACGAACCGCCAAACAAACCCGCCCTGGGCGCCGGTATTTTGGGAACTCCCCCCTCTCCCCTCTTCCAAACTTTCACCATCCTTTTTTTTTTTTTTTTCGCGTCTTGTCTTACGCCGGGCTCGTCGCGAATGTGGTGTAACCGAAGGGGAAGGGGGTGGGATGTGGTGGGGCAGCGTAAAAGCGCACGGGGCCTCGCTTACGTAACAGCAGACCGCCTCATCCCCGGTACCCTCCTTGGCCGCACGCCACTGGCGCCCAACCTGGGGCTGAGGGTTGGTAAGGATGTTCGAGTGGTATTAAATTGAAATTGTATGTTTTCATGTAATAGTGTTAGTTTTGTAGACACTACTTGAGACTACAGTTTACTCTTCCGAAATAATTTGAGTGTGCAAAGTTCTCTCGTAATGGTGCGTCAAAGTTCAAATTTGCGTGTTACGCTGTCACGCAAACAGTTAAAAACAAATGACATACTCAAATGAAAAAAAAAATTCACAGTGATATAACATTCCATGGACTACGTAAACTAATATTTACAAACCCATAACATAATAGTTTTAATCTTAAAATGAATCGTAAAACTACACGGAAAAAGTGGAAAATTCAGAAGTTGTCCACTGTAAGGTTTTATATTAATAGTTTTCAAAGCCCACGGTATGTTATTTCACTATGAATTATTTCGCTCGAGTAAATCAACTGGTTTTCACTATTTGCATGTAAGTGTAACATGTAAATATTGACTTTGACGCACAGTTATGAGAAAACTTTGCGAGCTAAAACTGTTTCGTAAGAGGAAACTGTACTCACAAGTATCCTACAAAACTACTGCAATTTCGTAAAAATATGCAACTTTTATAATAAACGCACTTGAATCAGTGGCGTCGGGTGAAGTGTTCCAAGGTGTGCGACGCCCAGCAATGACTATACACAACACTGAGTTGTCTGAAGAACCATTTGACTGGTATGGTCAGGAACACTCCACAGCCAGTAGCGTACAAGAGGCAAGGTAGGAATTATCCTATAATTAGAGATGATGGTATATCGCGAAAATATTTTGTGCCAAGATAGCCTTGAAAACACTGACACAACGTAACTGTCTGCAGACCAATACCAGGCATAAAATATTACAATATCGGGATTCTTATTGGCTCAGTCTAATAGGGCAACAGCTCCACGTACAAGCTAAAGCCAGTAATCTTCTGGTAAGCTGGACGTGCATTGAAATCCATCAAACAGTCAACTTTTCCCGCGATAAACCATCATCTCTACCTATAATATATACACCTTGGTCTCTGCAACAACACAACTGCTAAAAGCGTATAGTCGCTGCTAATACCGCACGCCTTGGAGCACAGCCACGCCTAGCCACTGGTGCCAAAATAGGCTTGAAAACACTGCAGTTTGTTGCAACATGTATGATTGGGTGATATACGACACGACGCAGCTGTCTGCAGACAAATAACAGGCATCAAATACTACAATAGCGGGATTCTTATTGGCTCAGTCAAATAGGGTAACAACTCCAAGTACAAGCGAAAGCCAGTAGGCTAATCTTTTCTTAAGCTGAACGTATGTTGAAATCCAGCAAGCAGTCAAGGTTTCCCGCGATAAACCATCCCATCATCTGTACATACGACATAAGTAGAGCCCGGAAAAATTCGCGGGTTCTCTGACCAGTATACGACTAGCCTCCAAGAATGTATGTTTTCTCAAGCAGACAGCAGCTGCTCATTATAGCTGCTCGCTTCCACGGTCAAATGGCCATGTGATTAGTTACATTTTTGTTATTGGCTCAGTGACTTCCAGAAGGTGTCAAATAAGTCAAGGGCCAATTACGAAAGTGACACGAACGTGCAGTTGTTGGAATTATAGTTTGTGTCGGAAAGAAAACGCGAATTTTTCAGGGCCCTAGACATAAGGTAACTGTACGAAATGTAATGAAGGCATGCAAAGATACGAAGGTGGGGAGCCAACAACGCTGTGGAGTTTGGATTCTAGCCTATCGCCAATTATTAACGCGAAATTTTCAATGCGTCTATCTAATTCAGTCACGTACCTTTACGAAAATTATGAATTATAAATAGCTACGTAATGCATATAATCGAATAACAATCGTAATCCTTACTTTTAAAAAGTTCCCATATTATTTTCGTGCTACGAATATCTCAATCAGTGAGCAAACTGGAAGTATATGGAACATATGTCTGGGATGTATTATTGTTGTGCTCGTACCAAACTTTGCCAGCTGTCGGCAGTAAAATTAAACTGTCATGTTGGCATTAGGACGTCAAAACCTGCCAAGACATCAAGTGTGTGTGGTCGCAGTGCGAAATGTGGCACTAAAATGTTCACAGGGTACTTACTGCATGTGAATCACTACTTCAGTACGTCGTTTACTTGATTTATATTTGATTTATAAACACTAACGTCTTTGACGAACACACAACTCCGGCAATTAAACTATTTGGACTGTTCCAAGACGCAGATAACGGAACTCGAGACAATCAATGACGTACTCTTCAAAGACCCAAAATATTTGACAAGACGTCAATCACAAGTTGACTTACGTCTTAGAACTGTGGACGTGGTACAAACTGCAGTAATTATACGGAAACACTATTATTCTCAAAAACTTTCTTGTAAGTTTTTTTCCTGTAAATTAAAAAAAAATCAGCCTAATTAGACCGACAGTTGTTAATTATTATGTAGGTTTTATGGGGTTTTTATTTTATTTATTTTTTCTTTAAGAAGTTGTGAGTGAAACACATGTACTTTTGTACATTGAAGATAACGGTTTAATAATTGTATTTTAGCATGACGTGTGAATAGTGATAATAGTGTTCCACGCGTGTTCTGTTAACTTGAGTCTACTTAACTTATTTCAACACATATATATAGGGGCTACGGTGGCCGAGGGGTCAGACCATTCGCCTCCCACCAAGGTGATCCGGGTTCGATTCCCGGCGGGGTTGGCCTCCAGATCTTCGCATGTGGGAATCGTGCCGGACGGTTGGTCGGCGGGTCTTTTTCGGTGATCTCCTGTTTCCCCCGCTCTTTCATTCCGGTGCAGCTCCATTCTCACCTCATATCACCATTCAGCAGCGCTAAAGACCTCGATGTTAAGCGTTGACCAAAGACCTCTCACTCACTCACTCACTCCCATACATGTACACAGGCTTTATGTTTATCCGGCAGGAATGCAATCCTGAGGATAAGTTATAAGGAAAACACATATGCAACATTACTCTTTATGTGAATCACGAAGATGGTAAATGAAAAATAGCGATATGCGGATGGTCATTTGTCTTCACATAGGCTAATTGACCTGTATACGGAATTACGTTTCTTTATGCCATTTGCTTGTCATTTTATCGAGCATTTACACATTTTCAATCTCCACTTCTGAGGCTATCTGCTTCCCTTTTGTATCCCATCACATCCAATATTGCACACATACACACACACACACATATATATATCATTTGTCTCCAAAACAGCGCTCCCACCGGGTCAACATTTGTTAACGACTCATCCTGTATTTTAGAAGAGAAAATGCTGCAGATTATGCGTCTATAGTTTCAATAATACAGCACGTATGATATAATCACATTCTGGATTCCTCAAAAGCATGAAGATAATTTTTTTTAAATGGTCTTACCCGCAAAAAAAAAAACGCTTCGTAAAACAATATCAGATATGTAGTCCTATTCGTCTTATTTGACGCTGTACATTCCATGCTTGAAATTATAGAGTCCATGTTTAATATTTTACAGAAACAGATTACTACGAAAATACTGCATGTTAGTGCAGTACTTTGCTTGCACAGGAAGTAGGCGTATTATTCTTTTTTGAAGCGCGTATCAATGTCGCCTACGTTGCTTTCCTTTTGTATAGCATCCAGCAGGTAAAACATCGTTCACCCTGTTCACTTAGGAGGGCAACGCAGCGGACATAGTACTTGTGCAATATAGTCGCCGTAAGAAAATGGATCGGCATGAATCTTGCACAATATTCCAGCGCTTGGTTCGTAGTGGCGATGCGCAGTTGATGCGCGCTTCAAGGCCATCCTTATGTCCGTCACTTCTGAGCCACCAATGCGCAGATAGGAGGTGTTATTATACACAGATATCAGATTCCTCTACTCCTGAATATTTTCACAACATTAAGGCCCCTCCCTTTTTAGGCAGCATTGTGTGAGTGAGTCAGAATATCTATGGAGTGCTAAGGGCGTCCCTGACCGGTGTATGTAATTGATGCATTATCGTCTCTCCACGCAAGCTACTCAGTTCACGTGCTGTGCTGTAGGCCTACTGTTATACTTTTTCCACTTGGACTTTCAGCTCAATAAGTTATTTTATTTGTAGTCAGATATATTTGCTCTAGTAAATATTATCGTCAAAAAATTTGAAAATCTATGAACATCGACGTGTTTTTATTTTACTGTTTGCTACAAAGCTAGATTTGTTAAGGCTCGGCATCAGTCGCACATTTAATACCATTATTTTGCTAATTTTATGTTTCTAGAACCAAAGTTTTGAATCTGCTACAATGCAGCAATTAATTAGTAGTGCAATACAGGTTTCGCGATTGTGCTAGTGTATATTAACGACGCGATGAGTCTAACAAATGATGCCTGTAAAACTAATTGCTAGACTAATTGTGGAGTAATTATACGTTAAATCTTCAACCGTGATAGCCGGGCTTCGTAGCGTGGTCAGAAGCGTATCGCCCTACGGTGTGAGAGTTCATGGACTCATGGGTTCGAATCCCAACACGGGTATGAATGTTTGCGTCGTTTACTAAGGTTAAGATAGTTTGTAAGCCGTCCCTTACTAAGCCTTACAGCATAAAACGGGGAACGTTAATAAAACTTCTAAAATATAAATTCAATCGTGATACCTGTATTGTACAAAAATGTAAATAAAAGTTGCTATATACAGTTGCACACTTAACATTTTTATTCTCAGAATAAAAAAAAACTAAAATTGAAGTAAACCATTTTGATGAGAGAAGTCGAGCCTTAAAAGTGAGTGATAGTCGCCATTTTGAATTTTTTTTTATTTTGTGTCATAACTTCTCTTCTGGGTAATTTTTGGAACTTTAACCTAATTAGGGAATATAGTACTTACTGATAGAACTTTAAGTTAAAGTTTCAAAAATTTTCCCTGATACGATTTTGTTTTTGTGAAAAATGTTTATTTCTAAGTATCGTTTCATTATGCAGTCCTTTCATTTCATGAGAAATAAAAGGATGTTTTTAATGTTTACCAAAAAACCTTGCAAAAGCGTTTTTAAGTAGGCTGTTCGTAGCTGAACTTTAAGTTGCTTCAATAGATAAAAGTTAGAGCTTATATTCGGATTATTAACATAATATGCGTTTCGTAGCAAATATTTAATAATTTATAGCTAGAGACACTGGAAAATCGCGAAAATATTTAACATTGTCTCCAATAAACTGTAGTATCTCAATCGTGACACGTGTGAATAGTTTTCTGACAAATCAAACACGTTCTGTGTTAAAACTGTACAGTTCTAATTTGGTCTGTTGACTAGGGACACAGTTCTTAATGTAAACGATAGCCAATATAGGTGCAAAACCTTCAGTGTTATAGCATGTTGCAGCCTAGCAAACAATCAACTTTTCCCGCGATTTGCCAGTGTCTCTATTTATAGCACAATATTTCCGATCCAATAAAGATCTTAATTTTTTTTAACTATCGTTACATTAACACTACCTTTACATAGTGTATTGACAAAATGCGTAAAGTCAAATGCTGAAGTATTTAGTTGATTATAGGCCGTAAGAGCGAAAAGGGCATGACCTTGACCTGTGTAGGCACGTGTCAGTATCGTGTATATACAGAATGTCCTCGACCCAGTTAATACTACCGCAGTCTACAGTAGGTTCTGTGCTGGGCCAAGGTCAACCGTCGTTATACTCTACAGTCTCATCTGACTTCTGGCAAGTTTGACATTTCTGAGGACATTAATGTTCTGTGTGTTGTACTTGTTAGACGAAACGTCGTTCTAAAATTAACCTCATATGCAGGAACACTTCTCGAATTCTACGACCTGCGTGTTAGATTCAATTACCCTACGCATACCTAAGCCCCGACCATTTGTCCACTAGCTGCTACTCAGTGGAACAACAGACAATGAACGAATATGCGGAGCTTGAGTATGTATAGGACAACGGATTCTAGACTGCAGGTCATTGAATTCGTGACATTTTCCAGTCCCTAGTTATATCCAGTTCACTGCACGTTCGTTTATTTGTATTTTTTTGCTTGTAACTTTCATTACATAACGAAAATAGTCATGTATATTGTCATGCGAGTTATTATTAAGAACTGGAAATATTTCGTGAATGGATTTTAGAACAAGCTTGAATTCAAACGCGTGTACGTTTCGTTGACGTCTGAGATTTGATCATATCGGCCTGGAGAACTTTGAGCCAATCAATACTTGAGGCAATACAAGGTTGAAATCCGTGCTCTCAGTTACTGGGTGAAACTCGCTAGGTAATGGAGCACACTGAACAAACAGTCGAGGTCTGAGTTTACACAGGACAATGGAGTCTAACGTGAAATACATTTAACTTCCGAAATGTTCCAGTCCCTAGTTATTATATAGAATCCGACTAGACTTCGATGGTCCGCACATCATTGAACACAGTCTGTGTTGATATTGGCAACTGACCTTACGTAATGTAAATTACTAGAGACATACAAAAATCGCGTTATCATTTGGTAGCAAACTATCTTCATTTTCCTGTACGTAACAGAACGTAATCTGCGATTCAATTGGCCACGAACATTTGAAGGGCTTATTGTAATAGTGGTACAACTCCAAATTAGTTAATTTTTAGATACAGAGACCTGAAAATAATCCAATGTCAATAATTCTGCTTTCGAGATAGGTGAAATATTGAAGTTCGCAGCGTGAAGATGTACCACTTTTGAAATACGGTAGAATTAACCTATCTTAACACGATGATGGATACAACTATTTTTTTATGCAAAATTGGAGTTGTACCACTATTAAAATAAGCCCTTCATTTATGTGTTGCCATTTACGTGTGTTACGTCTTTACAGAGATTGGTCCCTCTACCGTGTAAGCATTCTCCGCGGCAAGTCACGACAATATCGGCCAGCGGGAGACGTCGAACGAAGCTATATTCACTTGGAGTCTAGTCAGCTGTCAGAAAAAAACGCTAATTTTGCATGTCTCTATAAATCACGCATTTGACTGCTATGCTTTGCGGTGGATATTTGTCTCGTTGGCCGAAAGACTTTCTCGCTTAAAGTCACGGCGTTATATGCTTATTGCAGACGAACAACAGCTTGCAATCAAGTCTGCAGTAGGTCGGCCTCCGGATATTCGCATGTGAGAATCGTGCCATACGGTGTCGCTGGCCGGTGGGTTTTCTCAAGGATCTCTAGTTTCCCCGCCTCTCTCATTCCGGCACTGGTCCATCGTAGGGCCTTATTTCATGTCATTCTTCAGAGTACGCAGATTGTCTACTACGCGTTCCCAATACTAACATCTGCATTCACGGTGCAATACCCTGGCTCTCGAGTATCCTTCTTATATGATATTTATTTATTTAAGTCTGCAGTTACAAAATAACGTAAAATTTCCGGTTCTCTAGTTCTGCATCCTCAGTACTGTTAAATTTTACTGAAGTCATTATGTAATAGAGTGTGCCTTAAATATATATCCTACCAAACGAGAGTTTATTCCTTAATTCTCTTTTAATTATTATTTTTTTACATATTTGTTGCTTCAAAGTGAACGAAATCATATTTTACAAAACACAGGTTACAAACGTAGCAGCTATTTATATCATAACTTAGTTCAAAATGGAGTGACGCAGGGAATATTAGTACGAGCTATTCAAATGCGTCGTAGTGTATTCAGAAATTATTTTATTTTAGCTAAAATATTCCACGTTCGTCCATTGTGCGATTGTAAGGAAAGAAAACACACTTCAGAGAAGGAGGGAATGCAACAGTCAAGCCTCGGCGATAATTAAAAGCAGTATTTCTAAGCTCTCCAGCATAGCTAAAAACAGCCTTTCAGGTTGTCGTACTTCGAAATGAACTAACCGGATGCATGCGAAACTAAGATTAATCGTGCATTTAACTTTGCTACAGACTTAACACGAATAAAATTATATGGTCGCTTCTTTAAAACCCATAGTAAGAATGGATCAGTGAGAGTCAAATCGCGTTAGTTCAGCGCTTGGCTTGTAGTGCCGATGTGTCATTTAAAGCGTGCCTCAAGGTCGTCCTTATAGCTCCTTCGCTTCTGAGCTTCTAACGCGCGAAACCACTTAAGGAAGGCGGTGCTCTTAAGGTGGTAGTTACATAGATACATTAGATTCATACTCGTCTCCCCTATTACTAATTGTTACGATTAAATTCTGACATTCAGAGCCAGTCATGACATGTACAGCTGCTTAGCTGAGTTTCGAAAGCTGACGTGTGCTTACAGTTGTCCATTATTTCTGATTTGACACTTATATCAATAAATAATTAGTTACACATTAATTACGATTTCACAGAACCGCATAACAGTAATGATAATAAACGAATTTGTAATTTAAATCATTGTTAAGGCATTCTATAATGCCTCGCTTGGTTTTATTATTTTAGTAACTAATGTTAAACATACGTTACAAATAATTTTAATAAAATCCAATATTTTAAGGCAACTGGGCACTGGTGAGAATGACACGAGGTGAGTGTGAATAAACTATGGAATACAATGAAGGGTGGAAGCGGGAGAATCCTGAGAAAACCTGCCGAGCAACAACAAAGTCCGCCACGTTTCCCATGTGTGAAAATAGGGCATGACCTCTCCGGGAATCTAACCCAGATTGCTGTTCTGGAAGACGAGCAGTCTGGCCAAATATCGTACAACGACAATATAAAAAGTCGTACCAGAACCGCAATTACAGCACGCGTCTTCCCATTGGCTCGACTCTGGGTATACATAGCCAATAATCGGTGCCATGTTGTCGTAGCATGAGTGCGTGTTTGCCAGCGCACGTGGTTGGAAACCGCTACTTCGTTTACGTAACACATTATTGCATAGCGGACACAAACTTGCAATGTACACAAGAATGCAACTGCAAGGCATGGTGCTATTACCTAATTTTGCAGCTTGTCTTCACGGAAAGAAAGGCGCCAGCCGATCCAAGGAGCAGAAAAGAAACGCATTCTAATGTCTGCGCGTTTTGAAGAGCGTGGAGCACAATGTAACGGTCAAAACGTTAGTTGAAATTCCCATGTTTATCGAAGTCACTGTAGAAAAAAAGATATCCTAGGCAACAAGTTTGGCCAACTTTATAATGAGCTAGAGGTTTTGGTCAGCACTTAACATCGAGGTCTTTAGCACTGATGAGGGGTGAAATGAGGTGAGTATGGAGCGGCACCGGAACGAAAGGGCGGGGGAAACGGGAGATCCCCGATAAAACTCGCTGACCAACGGAATCGTCCGGCACGATTCCCACATGCGAAAATTCGGTGACCGACCCCGCTTAATATAGCGCTTCGTATTCAGGCATAATTTTTACAGGGTTAACCGACTATTTATCGTAATATAGCTTAATAGCGTGATAAACAGCTTTGTGGACTTCACAAAATTGGGAATGATTTGTACACCCAGTTCACTATGTTACCAACAGAGAGCAGGCATTTGTATTTTAGACAATAAGCGACCAATTAGCATATAAGATCACAATATAAATATATAGCATATTTTTGTTTATGTTCTAAGCCGTAGTATCCAGGTGTATTGTAAGTTGACCCTAAATGAAAGAACATGAACTCCAATACTCTCCCAGTGAAGATAAATTAGAGCATATCTCAGGTGCCGATACAAGTTGGACATCTATTTAAGTTTATGTTGTAAACGATGTAATTACATTATGTAGGAATATGTTACGTGTGCGTAGAACTGTCGTTTCAATGTTTATAACAAAGAATGTAAGTAAGATAAATCGAAACATTAAATAAAACCTTAAGCACTTGTATTCTGTAACTCGCCCCTGAGAGTACAGGCATAACAACTCTTGTTCCCAAGGGGAGGGGCAGCCTAATAACTGTTGTTCTCATTTTCTTCTTTAAGTGAGAGTGTTAGATAATTTTCTTGTATGTTTGTTTTCGAGCCATAACATTTATTAAAGTTGTATAGTCAAAAGTTTCTCTTTGACAATACATAGAATTTATTATTGATAAACTGCTTGACACGAAAAATAATGGACTCTTTCATTAATGTGTCGTGCAGAATCATTAAAAGGAAATTTTACGTTAACTTTCAAGAATGATTACACGTTTAATATAAGATGAACATATAACGCTATCATGATCTCCAAAATCCATCACAAATATCTTCTCTGCATCAACATTGCCACATTTACCAAACATATTTCAGAACAGTCAGGAATCGATAGATAAAATGTAGTATTTCGTTCTCCCTTTACGGAAGTACAATGGCCACCATTTTGGACAGTAACGTTTTCGTAAAATGACTTTGAATGATGCATTTAAAAAAATGTAAAATAATTTTAAGTAGCTGTTGACAGGTAGATTGTTAAAAGTTTGCCCCTGCTTCAAGGACTCAGAAGGGGGAATCAATATACCCTTACACCCCCCTTATTTTTTTTTTTTTTCATTTGTTGTGCTCCTGACTAAAAGAAAGAACGAGGTGACGAGCTCATTGTGCGAGAGACTACGCTCCAGAATCTCGCGTGTTTGTTTTGCCTGCAGAGTTGAACCAGGGTTTGTTTGGCTCACCCTAGGACGACTCCAAGTTTACACATACGTAACAAATGAAGGCCGGAGCCAGTGGCTCGGGTTCTCATAGAAGCTTGCCCGACTACAGCAGCCGTGAGTTCCTCCGAACTGTTAGTACAGTAGACGTCTGCACGCGGAAGACTGCATTCTATACACACGCGGTTAGGAGTATACAGTCTATGGCATGTTGTGACGTGCTTGATGACGCGAGTATATGCGGTTCTTACACGGCAAGCATCGTCCGCCATATTGCTAGCAATTTATAACAAAGGAAAAATTAATTGAATGGCAATTATTACAGATGTTGCAAACGTGTTGTTAAATTTATATATTAAATACTAAATTTCACTGTAAGTTACACTTAACGCAGACAAAGGTTACCCTAGTATATACGTACGACAGTGAATATTTAGCGAATTTGCTTCAATGCTTTACGTGCATAATAGCAGCTCTGGTTCACGTTTATTAGCAGCGAGTCTTTGTGAAGTGACATCTGGCATCAGGCTGCGTCAATCAGAGTTAAGATACTGCAATACCACACGTGTGTGTTTTGCGAGTAGAGCCGCACAACACGTGAGAGCACAAACATCCAATAACTGACTATGAAACAGAAACGAAGGTATCTACGTAATGTAATAATACAAACGGGGTAAAAATTATTTTCCCGAAAGGTTTGTGATCCTAAAGCCCAATACACACGGTTATCTTTTTTGAACAAGAAGGTGAACACCTTCTTGTTCAAGGTGACTTGCATCGTGTGACTGGCCGACTTGTATGCAAGTAGCATGCATGCAAGATCTTGCATTCTAGCTAGAATCATTTAGAGGCGGTTCTAATTTTCATGCACCTTCCCGTGCAAGTCGTTTGTTTATATTTTCATATGGCTCGTTTACGTACATTAATATATTCTAAATAGTGTTTATTTGAGAGTAGAACACAAATTGAAGCCTCGTACAGGCACAAAATTTTATTTTTCAGTTTCTATCCTGTATATAACTGCTGTCTCTCGTAATTTAAAATGACAAATTCCATATCCTTGTTATTTTAGAAAAATCACAAAATTAAAAAATAATACAAAAAGCAAAAACGGGCCTCGTATTTCTAACCTTATTTGGCATACAGGCATATTCAAGCTAGTACGCAAGTACTAGCCTACAGTGTGTACGGTACGTTCATGAAGTATGTATACAAGGAGTGTTAACTTTCTTGTTCACCTTTACGTGATCACCTTGGTGTACACGAAAGAGGCCCGTATGTATTGGGCTTTAGACATTTCAGCTCTACTGCTCTTCGACATCCCTGTAAAATACACTGACTCTTGTGGCTGATACAATGTTTTTGCTTACCGTTGCATGTTTCCGCTGCTCAGTAGAAGGCATAACTCCACGGTTTCGTTTGTTTAGTCGGCAGGAAATACAGTTATGACTCGGTTTTATACAATAAAATGTAGCAGTGGATCAGAGAACAAATATGTCAGACGTGTCAAAATGTAAGCTTCCAATCGTTAACTGCATGCCTGCAATAATAAATAAAAAGTATGTTTGTATAGTCTTAGAAAATGTTAACTAAAACAACCATCTTCGTTAAAATTGTATGTAAATTAAATTCATGAACAAAATGTGGCCTATCCAAGTATCAAAGAATTTTTTTTAAGAGCTACATATACTTAACTCAGTGACTATATCAATAAGTGAATGTAAGTCATGGTGACTGTTTCCTACACAACTGACACGGCAAGTAGGCGTTGTTAGATGACCTTGAAAACACACTGATGGGCAACCGTTACGAAGCAGCAAGCGTAAGGCAATCAGTGACACAACTAAATTGTTTTCTTGCTTGACTTATGAGAATCTTTTAAGGGGGAGAGCTAGGTACTAAATTTTATTTATTGATTTTCTGTAATAACTATTGTTTTCAAATATTTTTGGTATATTTGGCAATGTTGAGGCATAGTAGATATTTGTAATGAATTTTGGAGAGCATAATAGTGTTATATGTTCATCTTATATTGGACTTGTAATAAATATTATGGTTAACATAAAATTACCTTGCAATGATTCTGAATGGCAAATTAATAAAAAAACTCCATTATTATTTAGATTATCAAGAATATATACTATGTCTTGTCAAAGAGAAAATTTTGGCAGTACAACTTGAATGAATGTTATGGTTTGAAAACTGCAAACAACAAGAAAATTATCTAATCCTCTCTCTTAACTGAGGAACGAACAACCTCTTATTTCATTCTGCCAGAATAAGTAACAAATAACCAAAATGTGTTTGTATTTTTTCATAAATCACGATGTCGGAAGTAATTTTCAAAAAATTTGTGAATATACTATAGATCTCGTTTTAAACTTTTTTACTTATATGGTTTCTCCACTGATCTTAATGCTGTTAAAGATGCCCGTCTATTCAAACATTTGACAGAAAGAATAAAAGGGGGCGGAATTAAGCTTACCTGGGCAACCCAAATGTGGGGACAGGTAGTTGAGAGTTTATCCTCTCTTTTCCCCTAAGTTGAAGACTCGAATATATTTTACGTCGATGAAATTATGCACATCAGTTCAATTAAAATACAGTACAAAATTATAAAATTTTCAATGAAATACTATATATAATATGTCAGCAATCTGGAATGTCAAGGATATCTAACATTTGATAGTAACATCTGGAAGATTACAGTTCAAACACTCCTCTTTTTTTTCTCTCGAAAACATACTCCAAAAACTATTATTGTACGCTTGCGAGAGTTACGCTTAGGTTTATAACCAGTTTTGTATAATTAAAATATTACATAGGTTACTTGAATTAGTAACAGAAAGGCCCTTCACCTCATATTTTCAACTAAGGACAGATGAAGTATTAATGCATCTTGAGTCTCTCCTATTACTTCTCTGTTTAAATCGAAGTGACGGGTTGGTACGTTGACAGTTGGATTTCTTCTTTACTGGCCAGAGTATAGTTTTATATTTTTGCCGAACTATCTTGTTTTCGCGGTGTATACAAGGAGAATCAATATTAAAATAGAACTAATTCTCAATTAACCAAAGCGTTTGACGTAAAATTTCTTGCGTATAAAATAATTGGTCAGAAGCGGTCTCCTCGACAGACCACGTCGTTCTTTGCCAACGGTAGTCCTCCAACGAGTTGACAGCAGTTTGTAGTCTAGTCTACCGCCAGAAAGTAACGCCAATTTCGCATGTCCCTACAGCACCACTTCATTCTACACCATAGCATGCAAATGTACCTTATTGAAGAAATGGTCCTGATTTCACAAAGGTGAAACATTTTATCGAGGTGTGCTTTTTTTTCGTCTACTTACCCCACGAAAATTTCCAACATTTTCTACAAAACTTTTAAAAATAAATATCCTATTTAGCGTGTGAACTAGTGGATTGACGTTCGCGTGCCTTAGAATTTTATTTTGAGTACAATTAAAGTTCAGCATTATTGTTATATAGTTGAAACTTATGTATATATATGCATATATGTATTGTATATAAAATTAAGTGTCCTGACTGACACACTCACTCACGCATCAACGCACAGCCCAAACCACTGGACCTAGAACCATGAAATTTTGAGGGAAGCTTCCCCTTGCCCCGTAGGCACCAACTAAGAATGGAAAATTCGTAATTCGTTAATTAAGGGGGTGAAAAGTGGTGACATGTGTTTTCAAAGAATCCCTGATATCTCAATAACCGGGAAAGCTATCATATTTTTTTTTTTTTTTCAATTTAAAAATATTTCCCAAACAAATGCATATTTGAGAATTTTTCTAATTTGCGAAATTTGAAAATGCAAGGGGTGAAAAGCCGTAAAATGTATTTTTCATTAATCCGCGATTCCTCCTAAACCATTTCAGATAGTGAGGTGATTTTTTCTATAAAATGATGCTTAAGTACATATCTAAAAAGTGTTTTTAGAATTTTTCGAAATTCGTTCTTGCAAGCTCTTTAAAAAAAACGTGTTTTTAATTAATCCCACTTACCTCCTAAACCAGTGGAAATATTGAAATAGTTTTTGCTTTAAAATAAATCTTACGTAAATATAAAATAAATCAATTTCAGGATTTTTTGAAATTCGTCCTTGAAAGCTGTTAAATAAATAAAATGTTTTCAAATAATCATATGTACCGCTTATACCCGTTGAGATATCGAGATGATTTTTTGATAAGAGTGAAGCTTATTAAAATATCTACAAATCAAATTCAGGATTTTTATGAAATTCGAAAATTATGTTTGTGAAAAGCAGTAAAATGTTACAGTCTCCCGAAAAAAGGAGAATGATCATGGATAAATAATTCAACAGTTGTTTCCTTTGCCAGCCTACTCATAAATAAAACCTCTTTGGACTGTAGCCTGTACATATGAAAGAATTCTCACGGCCTGCCTTTAAGCATTCACTCAGGTTTGTATAAAGTTTGTGGTGTGGGAGGTGTGGGGTTATGGGTTCGTATCCCGTGCAAGACTTTGCGATGGGAATTACTATGACATCATACGAGCATATTGCGCGCGCTCTTTACACTGAGCTAAGACAATTTATAGTTCACTGTTATTGAGTACGCTAGCTGTTAAATGCCTTCATCACATATTTTATCCAGAGTTAGTGTTTACATTAATTACATAATTCCACGCGGGCAAAACCGCAGCCGGGGCAGCTATTTTATAGAGAAATAAAGATGAATTAAAAACAAAGATGTTCTGCAATTGAAGTACGCTCAACACTCAGCGAAGTGGACTGGATAAAGGTGTTTGTTGTTTTAAAGATATACAGAAAATAGAGTAACACCATCAATCAAACCGTACTTAAAAGTTAGTTGTTATTTTCTATTTTACACGCGGACACACATAATGTCTTACTTACAAAAGTTATAGTTCTCTACGATAATTTTTAATCAATTAAGTGGTTACTATCAGTTAAGGTTTTACAAAAATCACTGATATTTTACTTGTGTGCATGTGTGGGTGCATATATATATATATATATATATATATATATATATATATATATATATATATATATATATATATGTGTGTGTGTGTGTTTCGCGCTTAACGCCTTTGACTGTCTATCATCCACGATTCACTCGCTCGAATGAAGAACACTGATGGCTGTTTCGATATCATGAAAATAAACCTATATCAATACAGATACGTACTCGCTGGACTATTTGTATCGATAACTTCGAGGAATAGTTCATAGTCTACCATCGATATATTTGTCAGCAATAAATAACGGTACTTCGACAATCCCAAACAGACGTTTGTTAAATCATTTTTAGTGTCGATATTATTATTGATACATCGTACTTCCTCAGAGACTCCAAATTTAGAGGAACTGGTTTTCAGTGAAAATAATTTTACATCAACTTGTTTCACTGCCACATGCGGTCATCGGTAGCTCTGCTTCGTGTTTATTGGCAGAATGTTTTTATGCATAGGCATCACTCACATGATTGTGCCAGTAATAACATGTAACTTCGATACTACACGACTGTAATTTGCGGGTAGAATCCCCAAGACGCTGAGAGTTAAAACAGCCAATCACTGGCCGTGAAGCAGACCTGCAGACGTGTACACAAGACAATGAAACAAGGAGGTGCATAATTCTTTCAACCAGAAATAAGTGGCTTTATTCATTGGTTTCTCGGCGGGACGAGCAGGCGATGATCTGTCTGCTGAGACTCCTATGACGTCAGAACGTCCGTGTATTTCACAATAAGGCGGACACGGAACACACACGTCATCAGGAAGCTTGAGTAACCCATGCCTATCCACGCAAACTGTTTAACTTTACACGTCATTAGTGTGCGTCATAGAGGCGTGGCTCGCTAGTTTCATTTATTCAACACTGACGTAGCGTATTAAGTCGACAGGTGGTGGGTGACTGGTTGTTGCAGAGCGTGCTGGCATTTGCACCAAACTGTACATATGTTTGCTGCACGGAACATGACAGGACCCAATGACCACGGATGAGCTGAGGGTAACATAACCTAGGTGGGCTATACGTCTCGTCAACAGCGAGGTCGTTATATAGGGTAATGCTACAGATGGGTTTGGGCCAGAGTTTTTGCATTTTCGACCATAATAATTTCTGAAAACAAACGAGAGCCGATCTTGTAATATCGCCACGTAACTTGGTCTTACCTCGTTTAAAGTAAGTACTAGTGATTTTGTCCGGATAAAATATGGCAGGAGCGAATTAATTAGTTAACGAAATTCCCTTGTAATTTATAAATTAGCTAAAACATGTATACCCTTTGATAGAAAATTATATTACAAAGTCTGCAGTACTAACATTGTTAAAATATTCCAGAAGAGTCAATATAGGGAACCACCTGTCTTTAAGAGGTTTTGCGCGTCACAAGATAAATAATGTAGCCTTCTTACAATTATCTGATAATCTTGCAAGTTACAAAAACATTTGGTTTAGCCAACACAAAATTTGTTATTATTTTTGTAAATATTATTTAAAATAAACTACACTCGCATTTATTTTAATATGGTTTATTTCGCTTGAAGAACACAATCAACATGTTATCTGAATTAGGCTAATAGCGTTAGGAAAACATCTTCTCTGTTCTTAAATATTTTTATTCAAGACAATTTTAAATATGCTCGAAACAAAATCTGTGATGAAATCCATTACGTTCAATAAACTGAAATGTAAAATCGCCGCGGTTATGACGTCACCATTGAGTTTCCATAAATTTGAAAGAAAATTTGAAGCGATATTTGTTTGTGTGGAAGGGCGTTAACCGCCGCGACCACGTGGCGAGCTCGTAGCGATCGTGCGACAAATTATAGCAAGTGTGTATCCACCCTAACGTGCAAGATTCTCGCTGACCCATTATTACTATTGGGCTTTAATCGGTGGCCATATAATTTTATTGGTAGGAAAGTCTGTAGCAATGCTCGCTGCACGATTCTGAGTTACACATATATCCGGTTAGTACATTTTGAAGTACGGCAGTCTGAAAAGACTGTAATTGCTGTGTTGTAAGGCTTCGAAACACGGTTTTTAATTAGCGTGGTATCTTAACAGTGACATTCCGTCCTATCGGAAGTGTGTTTTCTTTTCGTACATTGGCACAATCAGAGATTAGAGAAACACACAGATGGAGCATAACATATATTGTAGGGCCTGGGGTATGAAGCCTTGAGACGGAAGGGGAAGGAACACATCCGTCATTTTGGTAACTGAAAAACTTTGTTTATTACCATAGCAACGTGCATAATGCGGCTTTGGGTTGGCCAACCATAACCTCATTTCTCAATACATCTACAGGAACAGCTGATTGCACTCCGCCATATTGTAACCTGAATAAGGCCGGGTCTCAAATAAGAGTGTGTTCACTCTCACTCCACACTCTCACTCTCGCCCACTCTCGTTCACGCTTCAATTAAATTGAGACAGCCACCCTCGGATGCACCCTCAAAGCACTGCAACCTAGCGTGATAAAAGGAAAGGTGAGCTAATAAATGAGCGCAGAAAACTCACAGTAAATGTTTTCCACGTTTTCCAGTTCCACTTTTAGGTTATGGTTTGAATTTGAAGGAAAACAAAGATGTCTTCCCGCAGAGTGGGCGAGAGGGAGCATCGTCGCTCACTCTGGCTCACTCTCCCTTTCGCCCACTCTCCCTCGAATTTGGAACAGCAGAGAGTACACTCTGTGACGTCAACAGGGTGCGAGAGAGTGCTCTCTGGGCTATTTGAGACACAGCCTAAACCAAGTCAGCTTGGCTTCAATTTAGGTTGCTAATGCTCCATCCGTGCTTCTCTCTCATCTCTGGTCACGATGGGTGCATATGGAACAGTTTTGTAAAATATGTCGAGACCCCTGTTTTTCGCGAAAATAATTTAGCCCCAATTTGTTTCAGTGCCTTACGTGCGCATCTGCAGTTGTGCTTCATAGTTATTGGCAGCGTGGCTGAGCTAATTACAATGAGGTTCCCGCAACACCTCACGTCTGTGATTTGCCGGTAGAATCCCAAAGCTCATGAGAGATAAAATATCCAATCACTGACCACGAAGCAGAATTGCAGATGTGCACGTAAGGCACTGAAACATAGTGGGGCAAAATTCTTTTCGCGAAAAACCAGGGTCCCTTGGAATCATACGATGAATAGTAAACAACGTAAGATTTGGAACATGCGAAATTTGAATTATTTTCTGGCAGCAGACTAGTCTCCAGAAAGCTGAGGATTGTTGGACGCCTCCCATTGGCCGACAATATCGCGGCCAGCCCCGGAAAATGCTTCTGACCAATAATGAGAACTTCTTATAGTATACTGACCAATCTCCTACAAAGCCACCACACACTTAAGTGTCATCACATAGAGCTTGCGACCAATGTTATCACAGATTGCGTTCTGATATGTACAGGGAATTGAAACCTAGTCTTTAAGCAAACAACAAAGCAGTTCCTTACGCGAGATCCCTTATTCACAGACGCTGTAGTAACAACTAGGACCAAATTCTTTTTTACGCCCTGTCAATCTTAAAATAATATTAACCTGCTTTGATTTTTTTTCCTGTGTGTTCTATACACATGGGAGCTTCTGATCTTATTTTAGTTCTTGCGCAAGACATGCCCGGAATCGGTTAGATTCTCTCACCGCGAACTTCCTAGAATTCCCCGCGCGGGCAGTTTGCCGAGACGAACGACATCTGGCGTGCATAATTTTCGTCTTCGCTTGCTCGTATTTACATTCATGCGGCAACTTATTATGCACTTTTCATCCTTCTCTGTCGACGTAAATATCCACGGCGCTATTTTCCGTTACCGTTGCAGCGCGTTGAAGGCACCGCCGCGCCGTTCCTCCCAGTTTCGAATCTATTTTTTAGGAATCGCCCACCACGCATGTCCGCCCACGCACCGCGCTTCTCGAGAGGTGGATTTGGCAACCCGAATCTGTCGGCGGACAGCGAATCGAACGCTTCTTGGCAAGTGTGCGTGGACATTCGCGTCCCATCACAAGCGCAACACCGTGCCGTTCCGTACGTCGGTCGATATTAGTGGTAGGGGCGTCATTTCAGGTTTTTCATTGGGGGGGGGGGGGGCAAGATTTTTTTTCGGCAACAGTGACCCTGTTGCATCTTTTTTTATTAATTCAACATGTATAATTATTAGAAACTTTAATAATAAAACTTCAGTTTTATGTGCTTAAGTTAGCATTATTTTAACAACAAATTATAAAAAATATATTTTATACACTAAAAATTCTAAACCCAGAAAAGGGGGGGGCCTGATTAGTGGCTGCATTTATTTATGAAGATAGACTCGAAAATTTCGCAGTTTACGAGGGAGTGTTAGACAAATTTATTGCATTTTCAGTTTTTAAGCCATACCATTTATTCAAATTGTATTAACAAAATTTTCTCTTCCACAAAGCATGGGATATATTCTCGGTAAACTGCTTGGCATAAATAATAATGGAATCGATCATTAGTTGTGCAGAACCATTGCAAGAGAAATCCTGAAAGTTAACCTATAATTCTAGCTTACATGACATTGAACTCCTGAAATATTCCTTGCCATAGCCAGAGACTAAATAGTAATACAGACGAGAAGTGACGTGGCGGCAAACACTTCCGCTTATTGGTTGACCGAGGCTCTTGATACCAACCCCGTGTGTGCTTGGTTTTTGCATGTTACGGCACCTTTCCTATTGGCATGGCTGCCGGCTAGCAGGGCAGCCATCTTACGATGATTTTCTGTATGCCACGGCCGTAGAAGAACAGGTCTGGATACTCGCCTGGATATTTGACCCCCTTGTGGTTTGGCTGTAGTTCACCAAGTTACCGAGAATATTGTGTTTTATTGGCGCTGATGTTACGGTGGTCGGACCAAACTCCGCCCACTTCCTTTCCGCTAAGATAAACAATTTATCAAAACGTATTTTTTTTATCAATTTATGAAATATTTTCTTCGCTCACAATTTTAAGAAAAGGCTCCAGCAATCTTTATTTACTTTATAGATTTAACAATGGAAAAAAGTGGACGGAGTTTGAGTCCGACCACCCGGGAAACAGCGCCAAAAAGTACGACATTCTCGGTAACTTGACGAACTACAGCCAAAAAACAAGGGGGTCAAGCAAAATACAATGTTAGATAGGCGAGTGTCCAGACCTGTTCTTCTACGACCGTGCTGTAGGCGTATCTGCCATGTTGCTGGCCAGGGAAGTCATTTTGCTGGCGTGTGTGACTGAGTTCGCTGTCCTACCGACTATTTCACTTCTGTATTCCTACATATTATCTGCCATAGCTGTTGAAGTATGTGTTTTGCTACGTGTAACTGTCTTCAACCACTCGTGAATCAGAGGTACTACCCCAAACCAATCAGATTAACCTATATCTGAAGTCGCTATTGAATCTTCGTCGGGTACAGGTCATGCCATAAATCTCTTTCCCACGAAACATGCCCACGTTCAGTAGAGCTACAAATATTTGGTGAAAAGAATTTTGCAACAACTTGGTTCAGTGCTGTACGTACGTATTTGCGTCTCTGTTTCATAGTTATTGGCACCGGTTCTGAGCCGAGACGTGTTCCATTTGACTGTAAGGTTACTGCAGCAACGTGCCAGTGATTCGCAGAGAACCCTAATACCATGAGACATAAAACAGTCAAATTGCTAGGGCAGGGTAGTTTTCGCGAAAAGATTTTTGCAGTACTTTGTTTCAGTGACTTACGTGTGCACCTGCATCTCTGCTTTGTGGTCAGTGATTGGATGCCTTAACATACGTCTGGAGGTTAAACCCGCAAATCACAGACGTGTTGTGTCACAGTTGTCCATGTACTGATTGGCACAGTTAAATGAATAATAACTCTGCACAAAAACACTCTGCCAATAATCTTGAAGTTGAGCTGCAGGTGTACACGTAAGACACTGAAACAAAGATGGGGCAAAAATATCTTCGCGAAAACTACCGGGCCCTACCAATTGCTCTTGAACCAAATTTGCTGATGTGCGCGTAAAGCATTGAAACAATTTGGTGGAAACTTATTTTCGCCAAAAGTCAGTGGCTCTAACGACAATCGACATATGGACTGGACGAGTTAAAAGCGAACCGCATATTGAAGAGTATTTAAGTCTGTATTTTCGTGTTACGGTTAAGTCAAGTCCTATATTATTATATTGAGAAAGTGTGGAAAGATGCATTTATCTGCAAAGAAGCTAAATCCAAACGTGTGTTCTAGGAAAGGTAGATTATGTTAGTAAATTCAGTGACACATTGCTTAAGTGTTATTGTGATAAAACAGTAGTGTCTGATTGATACGACCCCTGACAGTTATAGGTTCGTCGGCGACGGAATGTCGCAATAGATATCTTACGAATTTCAACCCACCCCGCCTGATCTTTAAATGTCAAGATTTGTTATTTCACCCATTAAATTCATGTTACTTCATATCTGGTGCGAATTTGACAAATTCTGTTGTCTGTTGATAATTTATTTTATATACTGGTATCTTCTGGGGGAAACAGACATAACTTATCAATTATGTTGATACCCTACTCTTAACCTATAATAAAAGCCCAAACACAGGGCAACGTGCACGTTTTCTTTACAGTTGCAAAGTTTGTTTTCAGTTCACGATACTCGAGGAGGTGTAATTATAATTTATAGGCCTACGCATAATCGAATGTCTTAAAACCCAGTAGCCTACCATTCAATTGCGGATTTCGGCTTCCCACGCCGGCTTAGGTCTAACGATAAGAAATTACTACCTAGATTCGGTGTAGACGTGTAAATATACTAAGTACTTACCTGTATCCAAGAATACAGGTTTCAAGTAATCTATAGGGAAAGGAATAATTCACGAGTCCAATGACCTGCATGTTAGATTCCACTATTCTGTGTATACTCAAGCCCCGGCCATTTGTCTATGAGCTGCCACTCACTAAAACAACAAACATTAAACGAACAGAAATGGCTATTTTACAAGTGATAAATATTCAGTTTAGAGAAAGCAAAAACGAACGTAGTTCAAATATATTTAATTAATTCATTTAAGTTTAGCACATCAGCCAGAGTCAGTCAGAAACAACCATGCTTTCTTGTCTCGACTTTTTTTTTCAGCGATATTAACTTTTTTTTAAGCCTAAACGTGAGCAGATATTTAAAAAATCTATTTGGCAGTTTTGTTTAAAATACTCTTCTGCATGTTGTCTGGTAAATAATATAGTTTTAACTAATTAAGTAAGTAACTAAATTCTGGTTAATTGACTTTTAAGTCGAAACTGTACGAGTTCTTGTTTTGAAAAAAAAAAAAAATTAGATACCTCGGCAACAACTATTTCGAACAAAATCGTCCAAACATATTTTTTATACCTGTCCTCGTTTAAGCATATATAATAAACATCGCAAAAACTGTATAAAGTAAAGATTATAGTCTTAAGGTCTTGGGTCCGAGTTTCTCGGCTTACGAGAGAATTATTTTTTTAAATGCATACGAGAGTCGATATCGTAAAATTGCTTCGTAACTTTTTTGCAAATTAGTTTTACTATACAATGTAATTTTTCGAGACAAACTGTTTAATGAGTAGAGCTAATTTATCAATTAAAAGGAAATTTCGTTAATTAACTAATTAGTAACTATTTTACAGTCTTCTGACTCGACACAATTAGAGTATGCAGTTTAAATCAGTCATAACAAAGTTACAAAGCGGTTTTACGATATCGGCTCCAATTTATGTTTTAAAAAATAATTGTCGTTAAATGCTAAGAAACTCAGACAACCACGTGACCAGGTTAGTGCAGTATATATTTGGGGATTTAGGGTGTAAAATTTACTGAGTCGAAGTAGCACGTTAAATTCCCAAATATCCGCAAATTCGTCGGCTGCTATTTTCTTACGTTTTATACTTCGCTATTCGGCTGAAAAACATACACACATCCATTAAAAACAGTAATATATGTAAATTTAAAGCCCGTAGTGCTGTTTTGTATGCAGCAAATAATTTTTTAAGTAAAAAATAAATTTTGTATTTTGTAAATAAATTAACTCTAAAACAAAGTAAATAATATCGTAGAACTTGTAATTTAGGATGTGAAGAAACAGCTAAATAGTTTATGTACAATAACGAATAGACAATTTATTCAACAGTGAAAAGTAAAAAAAATAAACAAAACAACATCGAAATACCAAGTATATAGGCTAGTTTCCAACTTTGCCGTACGCAGCGCTGTTTTATAACGTTCGAATCTATCCACTCTAAATTCCCGAACCCTAAATATGTAAAATCTTCGTTTCGGACACGGCTTTAGAAACGATGACGGAAGTTGCCATTAACAAGCGGGTTTTGTCGGGGCACTCCTCGTTTCCCCCGCCCCTGCATTCCGTGGCTGCTCCATCTGAATGTTGTCATTTCATGTCATCTCTCATTCATCTCTGGTCATCCAGACGTGGACTGTGGTGACGGGCTGCAAACACATACCGTAATTAGATTCGTGGCTGCGGTGAAAGGTGAATTATTGTAACGGCTCGCGGTCTCCTGGGCTATAATTTTACGCCTTAAATATTAACTTATGTGAAAGACAATATAATTAGCAATACTACAAATGATAGTTTTAAAATTCCCTCGTTTTTTAAGGCGACCACCTCCTGCCTTGTAAACAGTGTTGCAGCGAGCAAAAACCTTCTAAACATATTTCTAATGTGAGAATGTAAGAAAAGAACAAACAACAAACACTTCAAACTACTTCGGAATGGTAATTAAAAAAAAAAAAAAAAAAAAAAAAAAAAACCTTCATTAGAAAGATATTTTCGGAGCCCTCGAAATGGCTAAAAAAAACTTTTCCAACCTATCATATCTAAACAACTAATTGTAGGACTCGTGTGAAACTACGATAGAAAGGTGTCCTTGGCGCCGTGCCTCACTCACACAAATACACGGCCAGTAGGCGAACGCTTTAAGAGGCCTCCCTAGATAGGCTGTGTTTGTGTGTGTGAGGCAGGAGTGGTAAGGCTGCCACTAACTGACGTATGTAATATATCATCGCCTCTCCGCTCAAGCTACTCAGATGGCGTGCAGTGGTTTACTATTATACTTTTTCCTGTGGGATTTTAAACGGTGACCACATTATTTTACTTATGGGAAGCTTAGTTCACAGCCTAACGCTTGTTTCTATAGTTGTGTTTTTCGAATCCGATTGTTAATTTTCCAGATACGACAGTCTGGAAAACCTATTTTTTACCGTTTTGAGGGGCCAGAAAATAATATTTCTCATAAACTTGCCGCATTTTTTAAACTATAGCGACATAGTTTGAAGTGCGTGTCCTTTTCGTATACGTACACATATTATGTGCGTTGTATAGTTTCGTCAAAAAGAGAGTAATCGTAACTCGCTGCTACGTATTTGAAGAGTAGGTAGGGAGGCTCCTTAAGACCCGGCTCCCCTGTTCAAACTATTTTTGCGATAATAATGTTCTAAGCCTAAACTAGAGCATATGTGTAATATCTGTTTAACAGTTTAGTTCATAATTGTTTTCGCCCATTTGTCAAGACACTTTGTAATGTGGTTGTTAGCTAACTACGTAATTAACAATTTTTTCGCTAATTGGTTTATTAGACAAAATCATATATCTTTTCTTAAAAAAGCAGCTTTCATGACAAGAAGCATTTTGAAAAAAAAAAAAAACTGTCAGACATGTTTGTGATATCTGCTCTAGTTTAGGCTTAAAAAAAATGATTTTTTTTTTCGCGTAAACAGGTGATTACTACGTATCATAACGTGTGTTGGTCTTATTTACGAACCTTTAAGCCACTTGTTCCCCTTACGCGTATGTTTCCAGTTTTATAGGAGGCTACATGCACCCCTGCACTCACAGTACGTCAGGGACGCTATCAGTCAGGTCGGTAAAAGGAATGCAAGTTCGGCCGGGGGGAAATAGACTGCAGTAACGGCAGATGTGATCAAACTTTATTTCCGTGCGCCTTCTGGAATGGGATATCAGAGGGGCCTAGAAATGCGGATTTCCTCCTCCGCTCGTAGTAAATATGAGGAAGGTTCATCGTATTACCATTAAAAGCTTCGTTTCCATTTCCATCGCCAATCTCCCAATGTTCGACCCACATTGCTTCGAGCCACGGGCGGAGCTGAACTGACGGCAACTGTGTATTTCTGGAGGAGAAAGGGATTGCATTTATGACTGCAATTTCCATAATGTTTGAGCTACAGGGATCTGAAACTTGTTTCCGAACTGCTTTTCACCTACCTGTTCTAAATGTGGCTTCTTACACCAAAAGTTGAATATTCCATTTTTAATTCATTAATAATACTTTAATTCAAAAAACAAAAAAAAAATTACAAAAAAAAAGTTATCGTGCTTTTATTATATACAAATTCCTTCGGTATTGATAACCATATTTTGCATACGCATTGTTACCTGATGACTTCGAAAAGGCCGGAATATATTTACAATTTATAAATATTATTTTACTAATTACGTCATAAATATTGGTCAGATGTAATGAATTACTATGTTAATAGTACAGAAATAAATTTTAATAAAACGCGAAAATTGTATACATTTTAAGTATAAAGTTTTTTTCTAAACAAGCAAACAATACAAATAACGGTATCTCCAACTTGTACTATGAAGCACCGCCTGATGGGTATTGGTGCATGTAAAACAAAACACTGAGGTTTATAAGAGTGGGGTCGCCTGCTCCAAGTGACGTGACCTGATAGGACAAATGGTAGCTGCATCTGCATTCGCGGGGCATTTGTGAGTGTTTAACAAGTTTAAGCACACTTTCGAAACGTACGCTACAGATATCTTGCTCATGTAACATCATAATTTATGAGAGATTTTAAGTTAATATTTGAAGACTTATATAACTGATTTTATGTATTATTGGTTGTCTACAATATAACTATTTTTTATAAAAAAAATTTCTCCTTTTGGGGGAAAAAATATATGTGTATGACTCGGGCCCTCTCCCTCAAGTCCGTAAGGGCAAAGAACAGTACAGCGCTACATGTGACTAGTATGTAGTGGTTGATACTGTATCACGTGCGCCGATTAGATACACACTTAGTGCTATGCGTCATTAATTGTGTGCATCACTCGCACACACAAACGCAGCCCTGTTTATGGAGCCACACGAAGTATGGTCGCCATCTTGAATTTTTGTATTTTGTCCCAGTAGTTTTCTTTTGGGTAAACTTGTGGAACCTAAACCAAACTGCCGAGTAAAAGTAATAATAATTTTCTAACTGCAAATATATATGTATCACCAGTAACGGCAAACAAATTCAATCAATTTGTGTTATACTATGCAGTTAGGTTAAAGTGTCACAAATTTGCCCCAAGAAAGGTTACGAGACAGAATACAAAAATTCAAGATGGTGAACATCTTTCTCTCACTTAAAACGGCTGCCTGGACGGGCGTGCATTGTACTTTGGAAGCCTAGAAGTGAGGATATGGTAAGGACGACACACAATGCGCTTCATGCCTCGCCCTAGCCCCTAGGTGCAAGTCACTTTACTGGCACTCAGTCTTCTAGCTTACAACTGTACTCTATGAGACGCTCAGCGGTTACCCTATCAATTCATGACGTAGTATTAAATACAAGGGTATAACGTATTTACGCACATGCCTATACCATCTTAAAGATTGCGTGCTAAGATTTTCATACCTAAAACGGACCGCAAAAACACCCACAGTCGCCATTTCCGACAGCTAGAAAATATGCTTTAATGTGTAGTGGAAACATGAAACGAGTTTACACACGTGTACCTACTTAACATATGTAATGTCCGCTTAGGATTTGCGTTTAAAGAACGTTACAAGCGTGTTATCCACTAACCTCTACATTTTTTTTCCGCGGCCGAAAATTGTGTAAAAATATTTTTGCTGTGAATGTAAGTATGAAAAAAATAGCTGCAGAGTATTTAATGTAGTATATGCGTTTACAGTAAATTACAATATATATACACCACCATCTAACGATAGTCAGCACTGAATACGACGAAACCAGGGCCACTGAGAAACGAGATCATGATAGGAATCCATATCGCTGACCCATGCATGTGTAACTGTTTTAAGAGGCCTCCGATTGATACAGGAATGCTAAATAATTCACTGCTTATCAGCAAAAATAATTTTAATTGTTTGTGGCTTATTTTCGTAACAAACATTGCTATACTTTGGGTGCAAAAATTTACAAAACTGTAGTGTTTATTACCACAATGAAATTAGGGCATATAGGTTTATGTATGTATATATGTATCTATGTATATGTGTATATATATATATATGTTTATATATGTATGTATGAATGTGTCTATATATACATGTTTATGTGTGTACGAATGTGTGTGTGTGTATATATATATATATATATATATATATATATATATATATATATACACACCGATCGGATGTATGACTTATGAATCATCAGGTACACTTACGCTCCTTTCCTCTTATTCGCTACTTGAGAAAATTTAAAAACTTACTTTAATTTATTTTTCAGTCAAATGTCATTTATATTCTCGACGTACTTGCCGCTACGTACTGTAGTCAAGCCATCCTGTCAATTGCCGAAATAAAATTTAAATATTTTATACGATTTAACTTGCGAGTCTAACAAAATGGCGTTTCGCCACTAATCCGGACGTCACATGACGAAGCCGAGGACTAGTTTTCTCTGGGCAGATGGTATCTAGATACAGCAGAAAAGAGGAATGTCAATACGCACAGAAACATCGGCATAAATTCATCTGATGACTCATAAGCATGGGTGATACACCTATATATGTATATGTGTATATATATGTATATATATATATATATGTGTGTGTGTGTGTGTGTGTGTATGTATGCATACGTGTATGTGTATATTTCAGAAGCGAAATTCATAAACATAATGCCATGCAGCTGCACACAGCGCAACAAATACACGGTTATTTCCATTGTCAGGATGTTCACTATCAGTTTCTTGGGTGGCCGACATAACCACAGAGTTTTCTAGACATGCCCAGAAAAATTAAAACTTGTACTTTCTACTGCATTTTCACCACATTCATAAAACTTGGCTTCACCAGTCATATCCATGATTAGAGGGGGCCTTAAAAATTAGTTTTTTTTTTTATTCGCGTATAAGCTTGGACTTCAACCATAAGTTCGTGTTGTGTTCCGTTTATTGGTCCTTGAGTTACTTTACACCTCGTAGAAGTTGTTGAGCCAATAATAAAAATGAACTGCTGCTGTCTTGAGTTTACAAATGTTGTTGGAGGCTAGCCTACAGGTCAATGAACCCACGATTTTTTACTGTCTCTAAACACTGGAGGTTAAGGTGTGTTCTCGCCTTGGAGAAATCCGAGAGCGAATAGTGCATCTCCCTGTTTGAGGTGTCGGAGCGGTGCCACACTCTAGTTTCCGAAGGGAGTAACCACAAACACACTATCAGGGGCGTTGATGTTACTCCAGGGCTCGTGAGTATTGGTGGGCACCATACCGGGATGGGTTCCTTGGCCTCTGGTGCTAGCTTTACGCTTCCCTGACCCCTCAGCACAAGAACCTCTCACACCCAAGTCAACCTGCAGCCTCCTCGTGGCGCCACTGGAGCTTAGAACTGATGCAGGCTCTGGCGTGCGGGCCCCATGCATCCTGACTCCTCAGAGCTGGGAAAGGGGTATCTGCCCTGATGGAGTCTCTGACAGATGGCAACAATGAGAAACCACTAGGCGGGGCGTTAGACTACCTAGCGCTCAGGCTGTTTGGGCCCAAAGCCCAGGTCTCCATGTGGAAGACGTTGGGTAATGGTAATGGACGAACCTGATGCGGTCTGGGGAACCAAGACGTACGACCGAGCCGTGCGACTGTAAGGGTGGAACCCCCCGGTGGGTGCTCCACCGAAAGGAGTACCCTGTGCGTTCTTGTAGTACCCTGACGGTCAGGCTGGCAAACCCACAAATGCCATGAAAAGTAGGTAGTACTACTGGCGACCAGATAGCCCCATGATGAGGGTTTCTCTCATGTCTGGTCTGGGTTGGTCTCGTAGTGGTGGTTGCCCGGATGCTGGGCAGATCTGGAGAGGACCTTTCCTCTGAGAAAGGTCGATGAGTAGGCTGCAAAAGTGCCCGGTAGCAGACCTGGAAAGTCTGTTAGGGGTAAGATGGGCCCCGACTCAAACCAAGAGGAGGCTGAGCTGAGGATCTCAGTCGGGGGACAGTACAGTGGACAAGATCCTGGGATGGGTGGCCCTAGGCTCTCTCGCTAGCTACTGTTCTCCTTTGGAAGGTGGATGGAGGCGCAGTTCAGCGTTCCGTCTAAGGGTTCGGCGGTTCCAACTGACTGTAAGCTAAAGTCCATTGCGTGGCATCTCTTAAATTTTTTTAAACAAACGTAAGTAGGATGTTAAGAAAATTAAAAATACTTGCACACCAGTGACTTACACGAAGTGGAACAGTTATTGTTTTAAAACCAGATAATTACTTTTAAAGAAGATTATTTAATTAATAACACTGATTTCTTATGAAGCCACTTTTTATTTCTGCGCCATACTATACATGTGTAAATGTAAATTACAATTGGAAGAAGTCATTTTTTGCACCTAAATGTATTTATATATAATGTCTATATATATACATACCGTACATGCATACATACATACATATGTCACTTGGTAGCAAGAGAGCTTTGCCAAAATTATAAAAATTTCTTACGGTGCAATTATGTTGATATTCAAAGGAAAAATATTAAATTATTTGCATTCGCCATTTAGTCAAGATAAATTATTGCATTTCTTAAATTTTACTAATTGTTACATTGTTTATATATGGTAATAAATAATGATTTAAATGTGACTTTTGCAATTAAAAAAAAATATATATACAAGTGTATAATTAAAGTGAATTGTAACAGCTCTAATGACAGTAATTGCTTAATATTATGTAACTTATTATAATAATTCTTGAAATACTGAAAATATAAATTAACAAGATTTGGTGGTCAACTGAGCTGTTACAAAAACTAAATGTAAATATGGGCCATATGAAACATATTTGATTAATTACAAATGTATCTCTAATATAAATTGTTAAAGTCACGTTTTAAACGTTACGTTTTACCACTCATATAATGTAACAATTAGTAAAGTTTCAAAAATACTGTGATTTATTTTGATAAAAGGCCGAATGTAATTACATTTTCTTTGCATATAGGAATAACATACGCAGTATATAGTTTTTATAATTTTGATAAAACTCTTATACAACCAAGTGTAGTGACCTGTGAATGTTGAACGGATGAATGATCCGTATTGAAAGTATTTTACTAGTAGTAAAAGTTGTCTAGGAACAGAGCTATTGTGAGTGAGATATTATGGTCAGCGCTGAACATCTAGATCTTTAGCGCTGGTGAAGGGCGACATGAGATAAGGGTGAAGTGGCGCAGGAATGAAGGGGTGGGGGAAACGGAAAATACCCGAGAAAACCAGCCGACCAACGGCATCGTCCGGTACGATTTCCGCGTGCGAAGGTTCGAGGACCGACCCCGTCGGGAATCGAGCCCGGATCTCATTTGTGAAAGGCGAATGGCCTGACCAATCCGCCACAGCGGCCCCCACAGAACTGTGGTATTGGGTTTGCACATATTTGTAACATCGATAGTGTTTGTGGAACAAAAAATAAATTAATCTTCAAATGATTTGATGTGGCCATGGTGATTTTCGGTATAAAAAAATAAAGGCCACTATATTAGACATAAACAGCTGTTGTCTCACAGCGCCCAACTATTATTGTCACAAACGAAGCCATTGCTTACTAATTGTACACTTCTTGCATCTGTGTGAGACAGTATCTACCTGCAAAATTAACACATCTTCATCCTTCATTTACTACATGACATCTATAATGTACAGTTCTTAAACATATGACGCTAAGAGGCTACAGGGAGTTGTGAACTACCGAACCATTAATTTAGAGTGGCATATTATTCAACAGCTTTTGATTTTGGGTAGAGAAATCGCCGTCTCTGTATTATTTTCTACCTTCTGACGTTTTTGAAACTTCATGAGTGTAGAGTAGGTGAGCAAAAATTTCAAGGTTAAGGTTTTCGAAATTTAACCCCCGAGTGACAGTTACCCGTGTCCTTAATCTCACTTGACGGCTTCTCGATTAACTCCTCACTCTCCAGCTGGGTGGTTAAAAGACGAGTCGCCATTCGGCGCAGAAAACAAATGTGTAACGGTAGACAGGGGCGTAATTTCAGTTTTTTCCTGAAGGAAGAAGGGGGGGGGGAGGGAGTATTTTTTTTTGGCTACAGTGACTTTGTTGCGTCTTTTTATTAATTAAGCATGTATAAAATAGAAACTTTAATAACAAAACTTCAGTTTTATGTGCTCATTTAACGTTATTTAAATAACAAAATACAAAAATTAAATTGTATACACTTTAAATTCTAAATCCAGGGGGGGGGGCATTTACCCCCATCCCCCCCAATGCTCTACCCTAAATGACTGTAGATATAACCAAAACCACAACGAAGTGAAACAGAATGCAATATGTTCAAAATATCGGAGATGCATACGTGAAACTAATATTACATTCAAATATAAATAAATTAACTTGCAGAGAATGCACTGTGGTCGTAGTATTTAGTAAAATATTAATTATGCAGCAATTATGTAGCTGCTTTTATTCACGTCACCCTAAAACACTGAATAGCATTACAGACGTTCTTGGAGATCATGGTGATTGACACGGTCACGTGACTGAGATTTCCTACCTTGCTCCAGCTGGTGAGTTTTCAAAAGCGCATTTTGTGCAACCAGCCACTGGAATGTCCTCCCACCCAGCAACTATCCAGTTGCAGTAGGGTTATGCCGGAATCACAATCTTGCGACATAAGCTACGCGAAATACGCGACGCGAATACCAAAAAAAAAAAAAAAAAAAAAAAACAGTCAGCCAATCAGCGTCGAGGCTGCTGTGACTATCGTTTGTTATTCGCGTCGTGCCGTTGTGATTCCTGCATTACATTATTTTCCTACCTACGCAGACGTTCGCTGTGTTCTTGTAAGAAACGGATCTATGCTTGCCAGATAAGAAAATACTTTACCCTGACAAACCGCCACAGCATGTGGCACAGAAACACATTATCTTAATATAATTTTGTTTTACATTTGGAAGTAATTTATGAGTTTCGCTTGCTTGTATTTGATTCCTTGATATAGTCTGGCCCATTGAAATAATTTTTCACAAAAATTAAATGTTAGATTTAGTTTCTAAATTGACATTTACCGGCTGTCAAAAATGATCACTCATTTGTTTTATGGCCAATACTAATACAACATATTTCACATGCTAATGTTATGTGACGGTTTTTGGTGGCAGTGGTATCGTTACGCATGTTTATAGTGTTTGGTACCGAAGACCGCGCAATGTGTTCACGTGATAGGCTTTTTTAAACTCTAGGGGCCATCTTTATTTGGCTGGGCCTGTGTGAGTAATATATTTGAGAACGAGAGGGAGTAAGAGTGAAAGAGAGAGAGAGAGTGTGTACTAAGAAGGGAGGGAATATGTTTTCGCATCTGATTGGCCGGAAAGTTTCGCAGATGTCACCGGGCCAGAACCATCTTACCGAAGGGGGAATGAAGAAACGATCTCCCTAGGACAGCTAAGTTAGAACACTACTACTTCTCTCTTTCTCTCTCATAACCCCACAACCTACTTGCTGCACCCCCTCCCCCCTAAATACTCTTCTTTTCACTCTCTTAGTCTCTTTCTCTCTCGCTGTCCTTTTCTTGGCCCGTCTCGCTCAAGCTGCGCTTGCCAAAATAATTAAGAAAGCTATCCCAATGCGCTAAAAGTGTCCGCTCCCCTGGCTGGCACGCGATTTGGCAAGATGGCGGTCTCCCGGGCAGGATATGAGAGTGCTCGAAGAACGTCTTTGAACTAACCTCAGATTAGAATTGGCTCTCTTGCATGGCAGTGGTATTTCCCAGGTGGAGCTAAAACTGTGCATCAGATAACGATACCTGCAGTATTTTATCTAACCAATATAATTTCATCGTCTTACACATGTACGATTTTTAAACTCCGTACCTACTCTAAAATTGTAAGCCTAATGTACCTTTTCTAAAGTTTTTACCTAGCTGATAATATTTCTTTTTATAAATTTTATACATTGTTATTAATAGTAATTTACCGTAACTTATGTCTATACCACGGTCGTAGAAGACCGTGGTCTATACTGTTTTCGTTATGTTCTTCTCTTCGACAAAATTTGTATTTCGCGCTTTTTACAAACTAGGACACGTGGTTTAAACTGCCCAATGATCTTTGTCCACATGAGAGAGTACGTATTCATTTTGTTTTTCTATTGCGTCAACAAAAAACCTGAATGAAGTTAATTATTAATTTTTCATAAATTATATTACCGTAGTAATATTGCGGTGTATTAAAAATATTGTAATGGAACTAAACTTTGACTTTAATTTTTTGTTATAAGTGGGGATGAAAATGACTAGTGTAGTGACCGTGCGTAAGCAAGAAGAACGACGGACGAGTTTCATAAAAAGCGAGCACTCCCGAAGCAGGAAGTTGAAATAACGGCGTGTTGCAATACGAAAATGAAATTCGCACGAACGTGTCGATTTGAAATTTTTAGTTTCACTTGTGTTTGATAGCGTGTGTTTTAGTTCGCAATGTTTTATTCGTTTGTTTTAGTCGTTCATAAGTCGGGTAGAGTGATCTAGTGCAGTTTCGTTAACATATTTCCTCGTGTCACTTGCGAATTTAAAGACCTTTTGTTGCGAGGTAAGTTTTAGTGTATGTTATTTTTTGCGGTAATCTGCACACTAAAATACATTTGTTTATAATATTAAAAATTTTTCAATTTAGGAATTGATTTTGGGTGGCGATTTAGGAAGTAGGCTACATTCTAGTTTGTGTGAATTTGTTTACAATAGCCCTGAAAAATCACTCGTTTAATATTTGTGTGAAAGAATGCTATGCAAACTTTACGCCATTACTCTTGATTGAAATTAGAAAAGTTTTATAGACAATTGATACAAAATAATAGTTCTTTGTTTGTTTAAAACTATTTCTAGGCCTATGCATTGAAAGTTAGGTTAAGGTTTTCAATTGACTACAGTACGCACTTGCACATGTCACTAATTTTAAAATGAGATGTAGGTGGACATTTTAGACACTTGTAGAGTCTTTAGATGTAAGCCTATTAAATTTCTTGTGTTATGAATCGGAAGAGCACGTTTTTTAAAAGGGTAGCCTACAAATTCGTTGTAGGCCTAATTTTTTCATTGGAAGTACTAAATACCTGAATTAGTGTGCAGTGAAGAAAATTTTTACACCGTCTCGTGTTTTTAAAATTTTCGTTTTATGTATTTTAAGCACACTGTTGACCCCATTACTGTACTTGCAATACCTGTGATATTCACAACAGGGATAGCCTGTATTGTCATAATAAATAAGTTAAAAAAAAAAACATTAACAGGATTTCATTATGTTTAGGCCTGTTGCTTGTGTTGTAAAAATTTAGATCTTAAAGGTGTAGGCCTAGGCTACATGGTAGTCAAGTGATTAGTAAGTGATGCAGGTTTTTGTGGTTCAGGCTTAGCCCCTTAACAAAGTTTGGTTTCAAACTGGTAATCTAATGCTAATTTGGAGTTATTGACAAGGGGTAAGCTGTGGACAATGCTGTGTTCAAGCTTTGTGATATAGCGAATTGCTATTATAACAAAACAAATGGTATAGGGGCCTACTGCCTACAATTTTGGTGCTTAAATTAAACCTATGGTTTTTACGCCAGTTAGACCTATTTCATGTTTTGGAAAAAAATATTCAACTAGCTATTATTAAAGGAACATGGTGGGAAATTAGACTGTAAATATTTTTTTAGTTGAGTTCTGAGATATCTACTCGAAAGAAATGTTAATGGCAACAAGTATAGTTATTTTACAAGGATTGTGTAGATAAAATTTTACTTCCTTGTGCTGTACAGCGAGCCTATACACTAAAAAAGATGTGTGCGTTATTGGCTACATTGTTCCTAAGTCTGCTAAAGGTTTTAAAAATGAATGGAAGGAAAACTAATGGAGCACATTAAAATTTCAGATTTAACTTAGTTTTGCAACTTTGTGTGTTCAGCTATTTGTGAGGTAAATGTGAAGAGTGATTACTCATTTAATAGTCCCTACCAGCCAAACTATTGGTTTAAGAGGTAGGCTATAATTTGTTAATGAAACGTGGTTCTGCAGTGGTAAGAAGTAGTTTTACGCAAAAAAAAATTGTTAGGTGCTGATGTAACCTACTGTTAGGTTAGGTTACCAGAACGTAACTTAAATATCAAGAATAGCTGCAGAACTCTGCAAAAAACACCAAATCATGTTCAGAAATAAGTAGTCGCTAGAAATAATAAGTGTACTTCTAAAAAATTGAGTGGGGAGGGCTCTATAGACCAGGGAAATTGTGGGGTAAAAGTACGCAAAAGGGGATTTTCTTACTTTCCGATCACACAAGAAATAAGCAAGTAATGATGGAACTAGCATGGCACCGATGGAGTCACACTACCCAACATTCCCAGTTAAGACTACTTCAACATACTCATGGGGATCTGCAGGAATGTGGGGGGCTTTGGGCGAGGACACACAAAAAGTCCTCTTGGGTTTGCAAAGTAACACAGAGTAGATAAATTTAATATTACTGTTTGATGCCATTGTAATGGGATCGAATAATAAAATAAAACCCATCCTCACTTTGTTACTAACTTTCCGGTACCAGTTCCGCATTAGGCCTACTAATTTCCACAATTCAATCATCCTTACAATTCACTCTGTATATTTTACCGTTTTTGGGTATCAAAGAGTAACCAATAATTAATTTATACATACATACGTCACTGTAAACATATGTGAGTTGACATCACTAAATACCTGACATTGTCACAAAATTATAGAAAATAAATACAACACAAAATATCATTTGACCTGAACAACTTACCTTACAACAGCAATATCCATTCCATTCCTCTCCAGAAGCACTACCTAACTTAATCCAAAATAGAATGTTGCACTTAGCATCATTCATTTACGCAATCTAAATCTAACATGTCTTCACATAAAACTCAAAATTATGATAGTTCAAACAATCAAAGACTTAATTCTAATAAACACTTCACTAATTGGAATGGTATTATTTCACATACCAATACTACAGTTTCCAGCTATATACAACACTAACCAAGAAGGCACTGCCTACAAGGTAACAAAACTCTCGTTGGAGACAGTTACAGTACAGTTAGCTTTCATTTCCTATTACGTACATGAAAATATTCTTAAATTATTATAATACATCTGAAACCATAAACGTATCATTATTAAGTTACAGTTAACCTTCATTTTATATTATGTACACAAAATTATTCTTATATGATCATAATACACCTAAAACCGTAAATGTATTTCTATAAAGTTATTGTTAACACTTAATTTCCACTAAGCTTATTAAAAATTAATAAGACATGTTGCATTTACACAATTTCAAACAACACATTAAGATGTGTCAACCAAACTTACTTAACATTGAACAGTTAATTTCCCCTCATATAAATAATTTCTCCCATTGTCAATCTATTTCATTATACCGTACTTCAGTATTACAACTATCATATAAAATTAATTTTAACATTATTTCATTTTCTAATATATAATTTTTGTTTACTTTCTTTTCACAGAAACTGTTCCGCTACCTCACCCAACATTATATGTCTCTTGTATCGTCTTTGCTCATAACGCATTTTATGTTGGTAATATACACTTTATGATCAAATAGTAATAAACACCCTGCAAAATAATTAAAAACAAAGGAAAAACTGTAAAAATATCTAGCCTTCACAGCAACACAGTTTAAACTCGTACTAGCACCCAGGTGCACAAAATAACTAGTGCATAAATTGATGTTCTTCAAATATTGTATGGATGTTGCAGGCATGCAACACCAGTGCAAGAACCTATTTATACACATTCTAACGCATATATCAGCCGGACAGAATAATTATTGTGTTGAATTCATGTTACAAGCATTTTGCACTGATGTTACCCTACCTAAGACAGTAGATCATAACCCCTACCAAACTAACAGAAGTGATACAAAACATATGAGCTACACAAATTACGAAATAAATGTTTGTAAGAAAAGATTTATATTTACTTATCTTGGTGGTATACTGTAACCAGTCCAAGGTTGCAGCAGAAATAAACACTGTCACAGATGAGCTCTCGATCATTGGTTGGCTGGTTTGTTAACAGTGTCATTGCGGCAGGAAATTGGTCCTCCACTAAATTGCTGTGTTTTAGCTCAGGATAGGTGATTTAATCATTCAGTTGGGTTTTTTAATCTTCTGTAATAAAATATCACTCTGTGCGCATGAAATACTATACTTGCATGGAATGGATTAACTACGACTTACGCAATGACATTGCCAGTCATGATTCCATTTCCTCCACAGCGAGGTGCGATTCTGTTTCTCCATGTCGCCAGTCGATAGCTCGCGAAACACGCTGAGGTGATTTGCAACGGTTTGTTGCGCAGCCAATGCTATTGAAGCGCACGAACAGGTGGAGTGACACAAGCTGCAATCTTGGAATGGCTAGAGTATAGTCGCAAACCTTTGCAACAATTGTAAAAAAAAGTTTGCGTTCTCTATTGTCACATTACCTGCGCAAACTATAATTCTGTCATGTACATGATGAAATGTGCACTGCGATGACTGTAATGATGAGCATGTCCTACACAGCTCTCAAGATACATTTGATGAGTTGGCGTAGGCTTACCTCACTTGACAAAACACTGCACATAAAGCCAATTATTTGTGATAGTTCTAGATTCAAAATCATCCAGAGAACACCAGCTTGTCCCAACGTACTCATACTTTAAAAGCCCATTAATAGTCACTCTTAACACAGTCAATTTCTCCCTCAATACACAGGATCAGTTTCACCTTCTATCACACTTGTCAGTTGTGTGCTAGCCTACACAGTTAACAGCTGTACTGAATCTCCAAGTCTGAAGAAATATGCATAATGTATTAGCACTACTTTAAATACATAACACTAGGAGCGCTAGTAGCAATAGACAGACTTCTTTGCGAGCATTGACAACACGACTCTCTGACTTAGAATATTATAAAAAACTGCAAGTAAGTAAACCACAACTATTTTCTTTATGTGCAACTACAATTGGTTTCCGGGGTTTGAGTTTTACGATAGTGTGCAACGTGCAAACGCTTTGTCGTTACTGTGGATGTTAATAAATTCATCACACAAATTTCTGAAAGTGATTCTTTACATAAAATTGACGTGTAGAGTTAATTGTACGTTTGATACCTAAATGGAATATTACTTCTAACAAATAAAGTGTCCTACCTATACTTGGCCGTTATCGCCCTTGGAAGCAGGCTAGTGCCCTTCAAGGAAGTCCTGATGAGTAAGAGGTTCGCGGTAGTGAGCACAGGACAGTGGCATGAGCCCGCCTGGAGCCATTTGTGCTGATCTTAGTGGTAGTAGCAAATATTACTCAAGCAAAGTCCTTGGGGCCAGAAGAAGAGAAGGATGTTTGTACCCACAATACAGTCATTCCAAAGCCCTGTGTGAAAGCTGATGCAAATTTGTGGGATGGTGAGGGGGGGTGGCAATGAAGAGTGCTGAAGGTGTTCAGTTGTGAGGTTAAGAAAAGGCTTATTGTACCATTATTAGACCAATGTTGGAATACTCCGAGCCCCGTATGTGAGAGTTGATGTACAGGAGCTGAAGACAGATAGGACAGGGGCAAGTTGTTGAGGATGCAAATAATTTTAGGCCGACCCTAATGCTGAGGGTGTTGGGTCGGCTATCATTGAAAGACAGAAGAAGGGTTGAAAGACTGGTCTGTATGTTTGGTGTAGGCCTAGTTAATGGAGGGGGTGGGTAGGAAAAACTGAAGGCAAGGTTAAGTATGGGTCTGTTTAGGAGTAGGAACAACAATGGTAAGATACAGAGGGTGTGGAGGAGGTCTGAGTGGGGAAGGCGGCTCATGCTGGTGGAGATGGTGGGAGAGTGGAATGTGCTGGAGGAAGAGTTGGCGATTGTGCAATGTTGGCGGTTCAGACGGGTATTGGGAAGAGAGGCGATCTGACTTGTTGCTGGGCACGAGGCCCCTTGCAAGGAATATAAATTACATTAGCAAAATGTTTGTATTAACCTTGTTTTACTGTATAGGCCTACTTGCTGATAAGACATGAAAGTACTCGGTGTAATGAACTGCCTATAACTGTTGGTAGTGTAACCATTCAAGTACCGGTAGTGAGTGACCAGCACTGAGCCTGGTGTGTCTTTGCAGGAAGTGTGTGAGAACGGCTGTCCCCGGCGCGGAGGTGTTGATGTGCCGCGAGTGACGAGACCGTGCGGACCTAGCAAACATGGATGACGGCCACTGCAAGTCAGTGGAGGAGGTGCTCAACTACTTCAATACCGACCCTGAGCGAGGCCTCACCGCTGACCAGGTGAAGCGCAGCCAGGAGAAATATGGTCTCAACGGTGAGTTCTTGTTATCATGCTTTTTCTACATTACCCTACTATACACTTGACATATTTACTGTAAAATCTGTACTTTGCAATTTCTCAAACAATGATTGGAAAACGTTCAGTGATTTACAGCAACTTAATGATAATATAGTTGGTATGTTATATGTGGGACTTGTAAAATATTTCCACTAATAGTAGTTTTTGCGTAAGTAACTAGAGCTCCAAATACATGCAAAATTGTTTATTGTTTATGCTATTTCTTTATTTATGGCAACTCTGCTTCAAAGCATTTTCGTAAAACTAGTATCCTTGTAATTTGTGACAAAAATATTTGTATTTTGGTGTACTGAGGAGCCAAGCATCAGGTTTTGTATATGATAGCTTTGTAGGCTTCCAGAATTATTATTCCAATGGTTTCAGGTGGAATAAGTATGTCATACTTAAGATTCTCAAACTACTGTCTTGTGTAGATGAAACTGTTGCTGCGAGATATACCTCAGGTGTGATAGTATTTTGCACAGAACCTTGCTTCAGATAAACCGTGGTACTAAGGCGAGCCAAACATTAAAATTATCAGTCGTTTTTAAATAATTTTTCTTATCAGTATTATCTTTTCTAATAATTGAAATGTTTGAATCACAGGCTCTCGTTGTCCACATTTTCTTAGTTTTTTTATTATTCTGCGCAAACACATCATGCTCATCTAATGTGATTATTGCAGCTGCTACTTGCTTCGATAAACTAATTTTCACAAGTGCAATGTGCGACTATTGCTCAGCGTAAGTTGCTCCAGAGTGGTGAAATCTTCAGTGTGGCTTGCGCCTTGTGTGTGGATGGGGCCCTTTAAACTTTGGAGTGGTGCTGGTTGTACATAAGTATAGGGTACACGTTTACTGTGCATATAACTACAACAGGCCTACATATTTGAAGTGAAATAGTTCGTAACAATTGGTGAGATTGAACATTAGTGTTTAGTGATTTTACTGCCGTTAGAGTCTTTTTAAAATTTTTAGTAGGATATTTTTTTGTGAACAGCGTGTTGTATTGACTTGTGATATCAGTGCAACGAGATGGTGTGGGTGCAAGGATGTTGTATTTGTGTAGCTAGTGGCCGATAATCACATGGATTGTGGAGAACACAAAAAGAAACATCAGGGCCTATTTGTTAGTGAACATTTGTCTGGAGATGACAACCTGCAAAGTTGCAAGGGCGAACATTCCCGCAGATTTTAATTCGTTTTTCTCCCAGACATCAGTCTAGTGGCTGAGAAGATGGGCGAGCGCATCATATTGGAAGCAGGTATCTAGGCGCAGTATAAGCTTAAAACACGTCTCGCCTTCATACATGCCTGGACAACTGCAGCCCGCAATACTTCCACACAGAATTAAAATCTGCGCACAAATGTTTGGCCTTGCAGTTTTGCAGGTTATTTCCAGACAAATTTTCACTAACAAATAATTACTGTAATGTTTAATTTTTATTTTCTGCACCATCCTTGTAATTTACGACCACTAATTACAAAACATTCTGCAGAAAGTTCAAGGTAGTCTTCAGTTTGAAGACTATAACCAGCTAATCACCTTGCACTTATAAATGCAGTAAATCCAATGATGAATGACCATAGACTTTATTAATTCCCATGCACTCTCAAGTTCTTGTCACATTCATTGCGCAAGATGTACTGTGACAACTTTACATTACAGCTGATTATAGCTAACGTTACGTATAGTACATTCGCCGAGATGTGAGAGTTGTAGTTCAAGAGTGCGTGATACTAGTATAAGCGGTAAGGGGTGTACAAACTATTAACCAGCGTGTGCTGCTGCATTGTGATGAGAGTTAAATTGATGACTGGTCAAGCAAGTGTTCGTATTGTTTTCTGGTAGTGTAGGTAAACACATGTACGCCCAACTAGGACTGTTAATGTACTGATTATTCACTTATCGATTGTAGATCGTGATACATACACCGCATGTTCGGTAGGTACAGTAATTATATCTACAACACACGCAACATTAATTATACCAATTACATCTAAACTTTGCATAATGTCTATAAAATGGATAGTGTCTATATAGGCCTATATTATGTGATGGTTTTGTTAAAAGTATGATGTAAATATTGTTAAGGTGGAATAAATTTATTTAAAAAATTATTTTACAAGTTCCATAACACGCAGTTGCACAATGCTGATGGTTTGGTAATAAGAAGGGCTTTGGTAATGTTAATGGACGTCTATTACTTAATTATATCGATTAGTATCGTAGATATTATCGAGTATCGTTATGCATCAAACATCGAAAATGCCAATGTCGAGAATTTTCAATAGGCTATATCTAAATATGTAACAGCCCTACAGTCAATTTCTCGGGGTTTTTCACACCTATCTCATTCACACTCACATGTTCCCACGACTTAGTGTGTTCATACTCACCTAACTACCACCAATTCGTGCATGGTATTCTACGATCAATACCTGTCTGCCACTACACGTGGCAAGCATTACGGACACCACTGATTACAAGCTGCAATCACATGAACACTGCGTTTTCATTGACAGACCTCACCTTGGATCACGTGAATGCAGGGTTCCCAATGACCGGGAAAACAGGGAAAATTCAGTGAAATTAAAATGTGTGTGACACACAAGGAAAACTCAGGGAAATTCTATGTGCTGACTCAATATGTACCGTATTGACCCATGTACCACCTGCACATTAACTTCTCAAAAACAAAATCAAAAAGTTGGGGTGTGAGTCGTGCATGTAAATGAAAATGTTAGATAACAATGAATCCCGGGAAAGTTTGGTTTACTATACAGCTGTGTCGTGCCATTTTTTCAAACGCTAGGTGGCACTGGACAGTGCCATTCAATGTGCTTTGCGCGCTTTAACTTGAACGCGAATGGACAGTAAATATGACATTACCTTTAAGGTGGTCATGTACCTCACACTTACAATGTGTTGTAGTGTGTTCGTAAACAGGTTTTTTGCGAAACTATTCCACATTCACTTATCGTGCCAATGTACAAAAAGAAACCGCACTTCAGACAAGGTCGGAATGTCATTGTTAAAACACCATGCTTATTACAAACCGTTTTTAAGCCCTCTAACATAACTAACAATGGTCTTTTCAGACTACAGTTCTTCAAAATGTACTAACCGGATGTATGTGAAACTCGGACAGAGGCATTCGCTGAACTTTGCTACAGACTTGGTCACCGTTCACTGTCCCATAGCAAAAACTGTTCTGTCGCAAGTTTGCACGCTAGTTCATGGCTGGGATCATTGAGGCGATGCGACATTTGATGCGTATTATTAAAGGTCACCTTTATGTCTCCGTCACTTCTGAGCCTCTAATACGCAGGTAGGCGGTACCCTTAAGTTTTCACTCATTTTCTCTTTTGAAAATGCATACGAAAGTGAATAAAGACATTGCAGGCTAGAATGGCATGCTCATAAAATTAAAGAATAAAAATTATTTGAATTTTGAAAAAATTCTGAAGCTGAAAATATAAATTTTAAAAATTCAATAAATTTTTTTAAAAATACAATTAATTTTTATTCTTCAATTTTATGAGCATGCTATTGTAGCCTGTAATGTCTTTATCTACTGTGATTTTTTTTCAGTTTGGTATATCAGTTGGTTTTAGTGTGGTCGTTAAAATGGAAACATGCAAAATATGACTTTAACAAGCCATTACGCGAAAACTATGAGAGATAAAAAAAATTTCATAAGAGCCAAATTTAGTCACATTTTGTGTCTAAATTAAGAAAAAAAATATGTGGTACAAATAAAAAATAAAATATTGATGATGAAAATTGTGGTAGGCCGCACCCTTAATTGCCTGATTTTCATTACTCTGTCTTTGTCTGAACCTTCACTGTACATATTAAACTTGCTGCTGTTAAATCAGAAAACAATTTCAAACTTTTAACAGAAACAGTGTCTGGAAGGTCATACTATGCTACATGTGGCAGTCATGTCAATCAGAATGATATTGAAATGGGAAGTGAAAATACAGGCAGGAGGTAGCCTACTTAAGAGCGTGTGGTACATAATTAAACGTCAAAAGCCTCAATCTACAACTGTAGGTTTCTTGAAACCAATTTGCGTAAATTAAACAATAGCAATCCTAGACAATAGTTTTAGCCAGCGTTTTAAACAAAATTGTTTCCAGTGTTACGAACTTCTGAGGCACACTCTCTGACGCTGGAACCTCGTGCATTTAACTGCGGCGCAAGAGATCACGGGTAACAAATAAGTAATTCTTGATAAATATTTACTCATAAAGTTGGCAAATACCATTATCTAGGATTGTCATTGAGTGTTTTATCCATATTGGCTTCAAAAAAACGTAGAAATCAATTGATGTTTTCAGCATTTATCTATCTACCACGCACTCTTTAAGTTTTGTATCTACCACTTGCTTCAGTTGACTTGTAGGTACATAGGTGGCATAGGCCTACTCGTTCAGTTATTTTTTTCCTCATGAGTTTGAATTGAACAGGTAACATTACCTGTGAAAGTTACTTTGTGCTCTGACCAAGATAATGGAGCAGATTGTGGCATATAGGTAGTTACCATTCATAATTAATATAAATTATAGTTTCTATAATGCATCCTAATCTTAGAATGCAGTACAGCGCTTAATGGTGTGCGCTGTTGCCAGATTGCAGCTGCGTTACCAAGTTAGAGAGATGTAGATTTACTGCTTCATAACTTTTAGTAGGGCTACTAGAATGTTATATTTTACAGTTTTTAATTGCTATAATTGTAATTGGTGTAAGATTAAGCATCAAAATATTCATCTAATCACATTTTTATAATAGTACACATACTTCATTGGTATAAATTCATTATATTAGTAGTAATAGGTAGTTTGTAAATAAATAATTATCACATAGGCTACCTGTTAATCATTGTAACTACTACTGATAAAATATGAGGGTACTGTTGATGATTATGAAATTGATGGTGGAAAACCAGATGTCGTGTAGAAACGGGAAAATATAGTTATTTTGTAATTATTAACTAGTGTTAAGATTACATTTAAAGTGAATTTTTTAAGAAACAAAGAGTACATATAAACATTTAACCGTGATGTCAACTTAAGGTTCAATCCCTCATTTCCACCACTTTTGTGACACTTATTTTTTAAGCTTGGAGAGCAGATACCTGAATTTTGTGTGTCAGTGTTGTTTAAATTAGTTTTACTACGATTATGTTGTTCTTTCAAGACAAAATTGTTAAGCTGAAGCTGATTATATAGTTACTGAATTTTTATCAATTAACTAATTAGCTGAAGCAAGTAATTTTTGTCTTGAAAAAAAAAAAACTTGAAAATTGGTGAAACCTTGCAAACATACTGGGTGACAGATTTTTTGGTCTTATATTTCATCCTGTTGACCACAGTTGACTACGCGCGCAGCATAACAACAATTAAGTTAGTACATAAAATTCTCACATTTTTTTGGAAGACCAAATACGTACCTTTTTTGCACGAGTAGATTTCTCTGCAGAATATGATGTCATACCTTAAAGTCTCAAACAAAGAATTAGCCTATAGATCATTAACGTGTTCTTTTTATTTAAAATCTTCTTTAAATTTCAATGAACGGAACATTCTAATGCCAGTTTTTTGTTATCATATTTATATGATCTATCCAGTTTGACTTGATCTGTGTAAACACCCAGAAATTTTGTTTTGTATGTTCTGTAAATGTGTAGCCGATATATTGTGTGTTTTTATACTTTTATTGAACCAAATTATTACCCACTCTTTATTGTTCTTTAGAATTTAATGTGTGTAATATGTTTTAAGTAAATTTTATACTAATGCATTTTAATAAATCAAAATAATAATAATTATTCATTACTTGCGTGAATGGTACGTAATATGATAAATACTATAATACAGTCTGTATGTCAAACACAGTATTTAAGTACCTCCTTAGCAGCCTATCTATATTGTGTCTTTTTGGGTGTTTTACCTTCCGTATAAATAAATGTTAACAAAAGACACACATTAACAAAATTCTTGCTCCAAATCAGTCACTGGACAACAAGAAATCATGTGGCTGCGAGACACAGGTGCACTCCTGGATTAATTTAATGTACGTGATGAAAAAAACCTGCTGGCTAAAAGAAGACTGTATGTTATTTACTATCCTACTATTACAAAACCTCAGTCAGTAAAGATAACGGAACTTATGCGACCGTCAGAAGTCTTGGTTTGGCGGGCGAATGCGTTGACCTGGCTATTACGCATCACATTTCATGCTGTAAACAGAATGGTTACAGCTATTGTAATCGTGTTTCTTTTAGAAATACCTACATTCAGCTCATTAATGAACAACTTTCTCGCTTTCATCCCCCATCTAACTTCAAAAATAAAAAAGTTTTTCACTGACCACTTTTTTTAGTGTTTCATTCTGTAATTATAAGCACATAAGGTTAGAAAAAATTTCTGTACATTTAACAAAGAAAATTTGTAGTCTTCTGATTTTTTCGTTGGCGTCCAGATGTATGAAGTTATGCACCGTAAAATTCTGAATACTATTTTGTCATTAGTTCTGAAGTTATGATGTGATATATTTAAAGATGCCTGGAAGTGGTATAAGTACAGAAAATTTTGTTCAAATTTTTTAAACCCCTTATAACGGTGCAAATGACTAAACAAACATACCATCTGATGCATGTTTCAATGCTGTACAATATGCAAAAATTTTTAAATCAAAGTTACAATATCAAATTTTGACAACAGCGTGCACAGAAACAAGGACAGTGCTTATGGCAGTTACCATGCATTGGAAAGAGAGGAAATGCCCATATAATTCAGTACTGCAATCTAAGCTTGAGATGCTATATAAAACATCTTGCAGTCAAATTAGTAATTGTGACCCAACAGTTTGCTCAACATTTGTGAATAAAGTAAAGATTGTTAATGGACTTATTAATTAATTTTGTGGGAAATAGGAAACTGTCATTTATTTTCGAACTTTCTACATAAAAGGATCTCGTTAGGAACTAGTCAAATTAGTTATTTTTCTTTATTTGCTGTTGACTAATTCCTTATGATATTAAAATTTCTTGTGATCTTTTATGTTCTGTATTGGTTTGACTACAGCCGAACTAGGCTTGTTACCTCATTTTTCATTTGTTTTTTCTCAGTCTCATTCTATGATTTTTGGGACGACATACTATTGCAATGGTGTATGTCCACAATATTACAGTACAATAACTTAATAACTTTTGTCATCAGATTTTAATGAGACACTCAGCATTTCTAGCATTTGTCACAATATTTTATGTTACAGTACGTATTTGTAGCAAAATGGTAAGATAAATGTTCTTATATTTATCTCGATGTATCTTGATATGAATGGTGTACAACATATATGGTTTCTCTGATAAGCTGCTCATAAATACTGTACCTGATTATCTTCTGCATGTCTTCGTGAAGTTCTATCACCTTTCATAATTTTATTGTCTTTCAAAATGCTTTGACTATGGCCATATAAATACAGGGAGTCACAATTTTTCTATGTAAATCCATAATTTTTTACTACTTATGTTAACAGCATCTGCTCGAAAGTGTTTGAATGCAAGTAGTGTGTATTAACTGCAATTTGTGACTTGGGTGGTCCTGCTCTTCAGGAAAGGCAATTTCCTCTATACTAAGCCTTATAGCAATAATAAGACTGCATTGCTTGAAGTGACTGATATAGCTGAGATCTGTCAGTAGCCTACTCTTATTCAAAAACTAAGACCTAGGCCTACATGTAATTATATTTAAATGAATGCGCAAGGTGATATGGCAGTAACACGTTTAGGAAGGCCTATGATCATTTCCCGACTCCGGCCATCCTAATTTCAGTTCTCCAAGGTTTCCCGAAATTGATTCAGGCGATTGCTGGGATGTTTCCTTAACAAATGTTAATATTAATTCCTCTTCTGGTTGCTGTCATTGCAAGAAGTTGTGTGTCACCGCCTCTAATGACATCATTGTTTACGTGGAGTAAAGGCCCACTTAACCTTACTTTTAACAGCCTTTAATAAGAAGCTTAATCAGTGTCGGAGGATCCGAAGCAGGAGATTGGTAAAAGCAGCACTGGCTCGTGCGTGAAATGTCGCAGGATTTACGTGCAAGTCACTGTATAGGCTTGCAGGCTTTTGTTGTACTGATTTTACTAACAGAAGTTATGCATTTGCACTGTAATTTAATTGACTGTAACTGTGTAGCGAAGTCCTATGCATGCTGCTATTGTAGTTTTGCGTTTGCTATCTTTTAAAATACTTAACTATAGTCTGAAAAAGATAATTTTGACAGTGTTGTAGGGTTTCAAATTAGCATTCAACTTACAGCATGTGTACTATTTTAATGGTAACATTCCATAATCTGGTATTAGGTAGGTAAGCAACTAACTGTGTAAGACATAAGACTTCCGATCATGTGCTATACATGCAGGTGTATGATCAAACTGGGTGATGAGATCTTCCAATAACATAAAAACATGTGCTGCGAAAGATTCTTTTATTGGGAAAACTCTGTCAAAAGATAAATTCTGAAATGTAACCAAGAAAACTTAAAAACAAATTTTGTCCATGCTAAGAAATTCGCACTCATGAAAGATTCATAATTTTCAGGAATGAATCTTGGCATATTTTTCCATGGTGAATTACCATATTAGTGTGGAATAGATTTTACTACAATTAAGTAACCAATATGGTCTAATATTGATTTTGATTTGTTGTGATGCAGCAACTATAGGATGTAACACATGTAACAAAATTTTGTCAAAGGTAATCGTTACAATTTGAACACTAGAACATACATAAGGTACAAGGTTTTTCCGCAAAACAACTTCAAATCCTTAAATAACATTTTTCATCAATATAATTTACATTTTTCAGCATTAAAACTTAATCCGAATGTTTCGGTTACACTAAGTCAGTTTTACTTTGCTGTACGTAAGTTGAATAAAATCCTGCGTTCAGGATTCATGAGTAACTTAGTGTAGTAATTATAAAGGCAGACAGTGTAAATGTAAAGTTCTTACATTGTCTGTGTTCAAGGTGATGTGTGGTATGTGTTGTAAACGGCAATGAAAGCAAACTGTTTCCAATATTTCACTAGAGTTTGAGTGGACATGCCAATACTGTGTGATGAACAAGTTTAAATCTTAATAAATAAACCAAATTTACGACTGTAAATAATATAGTATGAATGGTTACTATACTTTCGTTCATAATCTGGCGGATAAACCAAACAATAATTTAATGCAATCTGAGGTAAAATTGATTCCTCTTTTTATTAATAATTTGCGGCTCTTAAAGATTACTTTCAACTACGGAGGCATTCACTAGCCCTTTATCATGTGGTTAAGGGCAGGGGTGTCATTTAAGGGGGGCAAATGCCCCTGCCCCTAGAGTTAGAATTTTGTGTGTATATTTTTTATATTTTGTTATTTAAATAATACTAACTTAAAAAGATGCAACAAGGTCACTTGTCGCCGAAAAAAAATCTTGCCCCCCCCCCCTCCAAGATAAACCTGAAATGGCGCTGCTGGTTAAGGGGTTTTTATAGTGTACAAAAAATTTTTGATAATGCATCAAGTACTTAGTTATACGTGCTGATAAGTGTATGACAATGGTTGGCGAAAATTATCTCAGAATAACTAGCACCTTAGATTAGGGAACAATCAGACTGCTGTGGTGCATTTGGAAAAATTTGAAGAAACAAATCCCAGTGCAGACATTTGCTAGTAACGGCACCATATAAATGATGGGAACATTACGGTGATTTTGTCTTCCTTGAGGTCATTACTAGTAGGCTATCCGCGAAATGGTTGCCCGTGCCAAAGTTCTTGTTGTGGTAAGAATTTTTTTCATAAATTAGTATTAGGCCTATTTTGTATATGCAGTTTAAGAAAAAAAGTCACTATCAGATGCCTCTGAAATATATAATTTTTACTTGAACAATTTAGTTGTTTAACAACCTCATTGAAAACAGTGTCATGGGAAAATTACCGAATTTAATTTTTGGATATTGTTTTGTAATGTGCTGTGTTGATGACTATTGTCTAAAGTGATAGTAGTTACGAAAATTTTCAAGGAAATCTAATTGCCAATGTCATTTTTTACTAGTTTAAATAGTTCAAGTGGATTTAGCCTAATTCATCTCCCTCCAATTTTTTATTATAATATACTAGTATGAATTTTCCAAATAAGCTATTACTATAAGGCTATGTGTGAATTTATATATATATATATATATATATATATATATAGTCTAAAACTTTAATTTTTGAAGTTCATCCTTTCTAAAAACATTTGTTTCAATCTATCCTTATCATAGCGCAACTTCGTCCAGTCTTACTCGAGTTCTGAGGTATACAAATGTCATTGTATGATTGCATCATGCCAGCTGCTTTTGGCTGAGTTTGTGCTGCAAGTTAATATCTGACAAAACTGTGTAGTTTTTTTTCTACAGTGAGTTTCGTGAAGTATAACGCACTAGGCCTATTAGGTATTTTCGATGTTGGGGGCTAAAAAATTTCTGCATGTTATCAATGCACCAAGATAAAAATTAAGTTACAACGAAATAAAAAAATATTGATTTCATGTAAAATCAGTACTGTACTTCTAGTAAAACCATGACCAGCGATAAGAACTTAAAAATTCTGGTAGGCTTATAGGTGTAATTTATAGAAATTTGGTTCTCTATGCAGGAAATATTGTCAACAAAATGAGTTAAGTTCTAAAACTTGTGTATGGGTGGAAATTCTTCAAAACTCTCAGTGAAATAGAACCATAAAACAGGATGATTAGAAACACGGTGGTGAACAGAAAAACAATTTTTAGGCGAAATTTTTGGTATAAATTCTGTTTTATGAAATCTAGTTTTTGATATGCAAGTTAAAACAGTTTACTAACGGTAGTTTTATTGTAACATAATTTTTTTCTAGGAGTTTATTTTAAATTTTGTTTGTATTTACCCCATTGTTTCTAATCACCCCGTTTTACGGTAGGTACTTCCTAAAATTGGTTCTAGCACCCATAACGTTCATTCAAATTTTTGGAAACAACTAATATCTTACATACTAACATATGATAAATATGCATAAAATGCAAAACATAGGACACAAATAACCAAATTTATACAATGATCTAAATTCAGACAAGCACCTGTGGCTGACCGGAAAATAAAGGCGGAGGAGGAGCAAGACCAAACATACCGGAACAAGCCCTTTGTTGGCGACATTATTCAGAGCTACCAAGTTTGATTCCGGTAATATCCTGAATGGTATTTCTACATTGTTATGGTTAATTTGTTTTTGTGGCATTGTAAAATTATTTACTGTTCACTGTATGGTTGCGTATGGGAATGTTTACACCTCTCTGTCATTTTTTCATTCTTAATTTTTGGTCGAACAACTTCAGAAATGCCTTTGAATGTTTTTTGCAATGGTACAGAATACTGTACTGTACTATTGTGGACGTAACACCATTGTAGTATTATGTCGTCCAAGAAATATTATTGTTATGAGATAGGAAAACAAACAAAAATTGAAAAAAAATTAGTTAACTAGTGAAGTTTGGCTGTACACACATTCATAAGCCAAATCAACGGAACATGAAAGATCCCATCAGGAATTAGCCAACAACAAATAACAAAATTAAATAAACTTAACAAATCAAATCTAAAGACAAAATAAAATCTGTAAAACTCAACACACCACAATTAAGACAGCACCACCCATTGAGGACTTAATTCCTGGCACCAACAGTCCTGATGGTTTCCATACATCTCTCCATGCCTTTGTTTAGGTGGGGGGAGGGGGTGTAGGCTTAGTGGCTAGAGCACTCGCCTTCCACCAATGCAATCCGGGTTCAACTACCGTCGGAGACGGTCCTCTATCTTCGCATATGGGAGTCGTGCCGGACAATGTCGCTGGTTGGCGGGTTTTCTCGGGATCTCCCGTTTCCCCCGCCTCTTTATTCCGGCGCTGGTCCATCACACTTCACCCCTCACCAATGTCAAAGACGTAGGTCTAGAAACTGTTCACTTCACTTAATTGTGGGTGATGTAGGCGGCCGCTTGTTTCAGCATCAGAACGGTGGAGTGAGATGCACGCGGTCCAGCCATCTTCCAGTAGATTGACGTGCGCTGCTATTTCCGTGTGCGCCTGAGCCTCGAGTGTCCGCTGTATTATCTCCCGCCAGCCGCCCTCGTGTGCGCACCTCCTCACTGCTCCTTACATTTCTTATTATCTCTTATATAGTCCCAGTATCAGTTCTAACCTTAAGTGGGCGCTTGTCCGAAATTATTTATTGTTTTAAACATTTTTATAAATCTACGAAAATGTTTTTACTTTCGTATTTTTTTTTTTTTTTCAATAGCACAACAAAGTTCGAATTTGCATTAAACTGTTTTATGATTCTAAGGAAAACCAACCGGGACTGGACTGAAAAAATTCACACGGAATAACGATGTTATAGGCTACAAGGTCTACTGTATGACAACAAAAATTTGTATTTTAAAAGATTTTGAAATTTAAAATTAAAACGCATATAGTCACAATGTATGTCTACTTATTTCGTGCAAATATAAGAATGTTAAAACAAATTCCATCAAGCACCTACTTAAGGGGCCTCCCTAGATAGGTTGTGTTTGTGTGAGGCAGGAACGGTAAGGTTGCCACTAACCGACGTACATAATGTATTATCTTCGCGCAAGCTACGCCCAATGCTTTAGTATTATTCTTTTTCCTAAGTGACTTTAAGTGGTGGCCACATTTTATTTGTGGGCAGCATAGTTCAAAGCCAAACGCTTGTTTCTATAGTTGTGTTTTTAGAATCAGGTTGTTATTTTTCCGTATATGGGAGTCTGGAAAACCCATTTTAGCCCTTTTGAGGGGCCTGAAAATGTTTCTAATTAACGTGCCGAATTTTTAAAACTATAGCTACATTGTTTTAAGTATTTGTTATTTTCGTACATATACAAATATAATTGGCGTTAAATAGTTTCGTTAAAAAAAAACTGAATAGCCTTAATTTTAAATGTAATAGTTACGTAGAAAGACGTATTAGTTTAAGAATGTTATGACACATCTGAAAAGTTAGGTTGGCCAAAATGGAGAGCATGGCTTGGCTGTTTTTTAAGGCTAATAACGAAGTTTTTTTCTTTCATTAATTTTGAATGCTGAAATGTGTGTATGTGTATATTGTATTTTTAACTACTTAGGTAAGTTACAAAGTTGTGATAGTTCAGTTATTCACATGATTTATTCCCATATGTATTGTACTTGAACTCGTTTGTATAGGAACTGCAGTGGAAGCGCGTTAAAGAATTGTCAGAGAAATCCAATTTCTGATCCACTGCAGTCTTGATCAGATGCGATAATGACAGCGTAATTGAATTTGTAGTTGTTGCTGGAGTTGTTGGTTTTGCTGCTTAAACCATTTGACGCAAAAGTAATGGTCACTGTTACTGTTTGTTTCTTGATGTGTTCGCGAGTCCTACACGAGTGCCAACCGAACAAAGAGTCTAAACGCAAAAGCAATGGAAAATTCATGTTTGTTACAAGTGCACCCTGTCATGAAGTGTTTTCAACTTGTTTTCTGTATGCAGCAATACAACAGCGAGCCTGTTGTACTCAGGGTACATAGAGCAATTTGAGATGTTACATTTCCCTGTCTTTTCTTTCTTCAGCTGCCTTCAAGGGGTAGAGTATTTCTGCCAACATAGGAAGCAGTGCGTGTGTTTACATTGTGGCTTTACCTCTTCAAACAGTTGTTGGTTAGCTGTGCGTCTATAATTTTTATTTCGTGCGACCTACCTTACGGTTTGCGTCGCGTCCGTGGATGCTGGTGTCACAAATCAATCCTTTTTTTTTTTAACTCCTCCCCCTTTTTTCTTCTAGTTCTGTGTTGATCTGATTGGTGTACTGTACCCTCCTTTATTCCCTCATATCCTCTCTGTACAAGGAGAGAAAATCCGACCAAACATGTAAATTAGCCCCAAGATGCTTCCAACCGGTTTCACACTTTTTAAAATAGAAATTTGGTGCTATTTTGTTTAAAAGAGTTGTACGTGTTTGTATAATGGTTTTTTATAAGTCAAATACATTAGGAAGAGAGTGGGGGCTACATTTTATGATTTCTTTTCCCAATTCGTAAAGCTTTCTCTACGCTGTGCTGTCTTAGCCCAAAAATATTTAACGGATGTAGGCCCACACTTGAAGATCAAAAAATCGTCAAAAAAGTAGCTTTATGCAACCCTTGACGGATAATACGTAATTTAATATTATTCACGTTACTTGATTAAACATTTTTAGTGTTATTTTACACAGTGCAGTACAGTTAAATTTGCGGTTTTGATGTGGCGTTCGAATTTTTTTTGTATGGGACGTTCGTGTCTGGGCGTCGAAATTTTTCCCATAAAATGTTTAGATATCTATGTATATATTTAAAAGTCTTAACTTCAAAGTGATTATTACTTTTTTTCTATGGTACTTAAAACGGCGACCCTACAGTTTTATTTGTGGAAAGTTTGTAGTAAAGTCAACGCTTGCTTACGAATCCGGGTGGTTATTTTTCCAGTTAAAGCTGTCTAAAAAAAGCCGTATTTAGCCATTTTGAGGTGTCCGAAAAACATGTTTATAATAAGCATGTTGCACTTTTAAAATGATAGAAACCTAGTTTTAAGCGTTTGCTCTGTTCGTAGATAAACATATTGTGAATAAGTTAAGCTGTTCCACGTAGAAAAGAATAGGTGCGGTACGCTGAAACAACACCGTTACAGCGTCGGGTGCTTAAGGCTCGGTTTCCGTCGCCATAGTGAATTTTATTATTTTTCGCTTTTTTGGGATTCTAGTAAGAAAAATGTTAAATTTACGATTATACCTCAAATCCTATTAGCATTTCGCTACAGTACAGACCTTGCGATGTAGCTGTTAACTTATAATTACGCCACAATCTGTGTGGCAATTATTTTTAAAATTCATAGTTTTCCCGACAAATAGTGACCTAACTTTACATTACTAGCTGTATTGCCATGCTGGGATTGTAGCTAAATATAAATAGAATTTGCGGTATAGTCGCCGATTTAACATTATACGTCTCAGAATCCCAAAATAGCGAAAAATAATAAAATTCAATGTAGTTACTGGAACCGAGCCGTAAGCCTCTTAAAGGAAAGATTCTTACTATCAAATGAAATTTCTTTCAGCAGTTTTCTTGTGTGATACTATACTGAACGTAGTTGTATGCTATATTGACTGTGATAAGTGAGAGATGTTATGTTGTGGGAGGTGGGCGGGGCGTGTGTGTGGCGTGTGGTCTGCGGCAGGCTATGCTCGTCTATCACACTAGTGTAGGCATGTGATGTCACTTGCCAGCCACCTTCCCCCATCTCTATTGTACATTGTTCTGTACCACCTCACACAGTCGCTACTTTGTGTACACGTCCTGTGCCCTCAACTGTAAGGGTCCAACACCTGTAGGCGTAAATTAAGATAATTTGTAGAGAAAACAATCTTTTTTTGGCAAACAACAGTGCAGGAAATACTCTTAGGACAAACGACGGTAGAGATGATCACTTGTTCTCAATATTTTCTAGTATATAACCATCATATATTACTCATAGATGACAAGGTAATCTAATTCAATTTGAACGAAGCCTATCCTAAACTAACCTGTCCTAACCTTAACTAAATTTAACCTAACCTAAGCTTAACTAGCCTAACATAATTCTAAGAGATGATAAACTTGTAGGCAAACGCTTCCAAGGCGAACGACGGACCAGAAAAAACTTTTAGGGCAACCACCATTATGGTACGACAGGCGACTTTAGGGCAACTACCATTATGGTACGACAGGCGACTTTAGGGCAAATGACATTTTTACGATAGCATCACGTTTTTAAAATAGATTAAAAGTATAGAATAGTTTCTCTTACGAAAAAAACTTGTAAGATTTAAAACAGGAGAAAGAACGTGGACTGCGTGTAATAGACAGAGCCACGATTTTATGGCGAAAATATTTTTGCAACATTAGGTTTCAATGCGTTATGCACATCTGCAGCTCTGCTACATCGTCTGTGATTGTATGATATTACTCTCACTTGCCTTGGCAAGTTACACACGTACGGAGTCACAATAACCTTATTCTGATTGGTGCTGTCAAATGTGAGACGTGTCTGAACAAAGACAAGCTGCCAATAACCATGAAGCAAAGCTGCGGTGAGACACTGAAACAAAGTGGGGCAAAAATGTTTCCACGACAAAATCGTGGCCCCAGTAATAGGTGGTAATTGCGGCATATGAATAGTTCATCTAAGTCACAAACAAGTTTTATTGCACTGTGAATTATGTATATGAATAGTTGTGCGAGTTCTGTACGCTCGTAACTATTGCATGCGCCCCCTCCCCCCTAGTTATATATGACAGGTTTTGAACATTGTAGAATTAGAATTATAGGCTATCTTTCAATAATTCTCTTGCAGTAATTCTGCATGACAAGTTAATGAAAGCTTCCATTATTATTTATGTCAAGCAATTTAGCAAGAATACATCCTATGCTATGTTAAAGGGACAGTTTTGATAATTCAGTTAGAATAAATGTTATGACTCAAAATCTGGAAATACAAAATAGATTGTCTTCACTCTCCAGTGTCTAGTGTGGTCACAAAACGAACATCATACAGGGTAGGGATTCCAAGCAGTGAACTAAACGACAAAATGTGCCCTGTAAACGTTTAAGTATAAAGTCTATCCATTCTTTGATTTATGAGAAGAAACATAAATTCAAACTGACTGGGATCAATCCCCCGTACTATAAGATTTTCCGAAATTTCCGACGAATGCGGGGATGGTTCGTTGTTAATGAGATGTTAAGCCATAGTATTGTCTGTTCACGATAAAGGTACGTATTTTGAAACTGGTTATTTCCCCTCCCCTAACATTAAGTTAACGGGGGGCTCCGAGGCCGCAGTTGTGTTTCTCTGCCGCATGAGGGCTCTGCAAGTCTTGTAGCACCATCGTGTAAAGCGGCCTCTCCGAGTCCCTGCTAGACAGGTTTTCTTTGGGGAGGTGGGGTGAATAGCTACTGAAAACGAAGGAAGGGAGGTGGTTTGGGGTAGTTGGTGGAGGTTGGGGAGTTTACAAG
>PNEQ01043992.1:0-11185 GCA_003012365.1 Medauroidea extradentata
GCAAACAAGGACGAGCAGACGCCGCATTCCTTTCTCGGAGTAGTGCGACGTTGCCAAACATGTTCATACTTTTACATTGCTCGTAGGGGCGTAACGGTTGAGCTTTGACCCCGGGTTTCCCATCTCAAATTGCTCACCACAACCACCCCTACCGTCCCGTACGTTATCGTGCAGGACTTTTCGAACACCCTGTATATATGCAAATATGAGTGTTTATCACGAGAAAACTCGGCTGATGCCGGAATCTCAATACCATGACAAAAGCGACACGAAGGACGCGATGGGACACTAAAAATTAGAGTTATTGCAAAAACAAGTTTGGCTGCAGTGCAACTACAAAAAAACTATAACATGTAAATGTGTCATTGCCACTACATACTAACTTCAAGTACAACCACAGATGTTTACAGTATTTCGGTCCCCCCCTCCCTATTTTTCCCCGTTTATTTTTATTACATTTTAAACACCCGCTGGCATCCCGAAGTGAGGAAATAATTGCACAATAACGTAAGTTTGCTTAAAAAGTTATGAATTTCTTATGATAATCTACCAGAATCTCTCTTAAAATAAGAAAACGCAGTTTACTACCACCTCGCCTGTTTCACTGACATTTATGCGCAAAATTAAAATCCGACTCGAATAAAATCACTACAATATATATTCGGAATTCGCGACGCGTGCGCCATTTTTGTCGAGCTGACGTCAAAGAAACTTCAGTGCTGATTGGCGGACATCTTTTGTTTTTCGTGTCACGGCGATCGTGTAGTTTCTGTCGCCGGTCTGGCATGACCGTTTGCTCAGTTTCATCGAACGTTCGGTGTACCAAAATATTACTGTCTTCCGCTTGCACGCAGAGCTGTTGCCCCATTTGACCGAGCCAATGAAAATACCGCTACTGTTATATCATACGTGGGGTTACTTTGGACACGTGGAGTGACTTCGGGATATTATGAAAAATATTTTTCGCATATATGGTAACCGTCAGTGGCGGCTCGTGGGTTGTTGCCAGGTGGGGCTGCAGATAGTCGGAACTGTAGACCAACGAGCATGAAATATTTGCCGGCTACTAGATATGTTGTGACCACTCAGTAGTAAGGGGCACCTGCACATCAGCGTGTCAGTGGCTGTAGAGTCAACCAGCGCACAACCCTGTACAGCTCTTGGCTACTGCAACCCTTCCTGGCAACAACCCATGAGCCGCCACTGGTAACCATAAATAAAGTGGTTTATTTCAATATATTCTGAATAATAAATATCCACGTTGCGTTCAATGAATATTTACTCTCAGTTAACAACTATGGGGAAAAACAAATTTTATAAAATTGTCCCAAAAACACATCATGTGTCCGAAAATACTTGATGCCTGTTATTGGTCTGAAGACAGCTACATTGTGTCAGACTTTTATCGCACTAATCGTACACGTAGCAAGAAACTGGATGTGCGAGCTGCGCACGATACACACATGGCAAGCGTGGATTTTGGTACAGCCAGGTTGGTGAACCTGATTGTCTATCCTAACTACCGTGGCCATCCAAGAATGAAAACAGACATATTCGTGCTTCGATCTTCTTTGTATCTCTTCAGGAAAGTGTAGGTTGCAGATTTCAGCAACCAACGTAGGGCATAGTCGGCATATATTCGCAAACTTCCAAGGTTTATGTGAAAGGAACAACAATGTTGATAGCTTAAAAACCACCGTCAAGTAAAACCCAATGTAGCGTTCACAAGGGTATGTTGACATAACACTTCTTTGTAGCGATGTACCATCGTCTCTATTAGGTGGCACTAGTTATATTTTACTGTGTATAGCTTTCAGACACAAACCGTCTTCTGTGCTAACACGAGGAAATAAAAATGTGTGGGGAAAATTTACAAGTATTTTTTTCGAGTCTCTTTTTTTAAATGTCCATATGTTCCGAGTTTTCAGGGTATTGAAAAAAAGTCTAAAATATGCTATATAAACGTAAGCCACGCGAAGATAAACAAAAAAAGTTCGTCATGGCATAAGTTCGACATGTACTGAGCCGCACCTTAAATAATTTGACATGTATATTCCTTCCCTAGCTTTCAGCATTGCTCTGGGTTAGTCAGGCCCTTAACACAATGTTATTTTGCCAGTTGAAATTTCGAGCTCTTTATTCGGCAGTTTTCACATCCGCTTAGTGATCCACAGTAGTTTCAACCAAACACTGTAAAATACCTCCCTAAACGGAATGGGAAGTTTTTAATCTATAGATAATACGGAACACTTAACCTACCATACTTCAGGTTACAGTCACAGCAAATGTTTAGCGCTGTTATCATACAAGTCTAGTAAAATAAGTAAAAATTCAACAGTTTTCTGCAATGTATACTAACGCTGCAACTAATGTATAGGAAACCATTTTACATATATATTTTTTAAGGGTTTTCAAGAGAAGAAAAAATACAACGTTATATTTGTATGAAATATTGTTGATTTTACAGACGTCATTTGAAAGTAAATTTTCCTCTTACAAATAAAATTTAGCGTAGCCAGTTTTCCTACAATCGAATTTCAAAGTAAAAATTTCCATGTTTTTACTTTATAGTAAACCTTGAAAATTAATTAACACCATGAAATAAAATCATTTACATAGTAACTACATATCCCTAGCCACTGCTTGAAGTATCTAAAAACGCACAAAAAATATTTTTGTACTTAAAAAAAATTCTAAAATTTGATAATATTTTGTTACTCTTAGCAATATTTTATAATGGGTTTATACACACTGCAAGCCGTAGACTGTGTTATGTGGTTTTGATGTGACTTTTTTTTTTTTCATTTCATTACGGTTCTTGGTTTTCAACTTTTGTACGAACTAAAAGTATGTAAATTTTGACTTTGAAATGGCACTGTGGTAAAACTTGATAAAATAGAATTTTTTTTTTTCGTAAGAGGAAAATGTCCACTCAAGTAATGTCTACAAAACTAACCCTATTTTATACAAATATAAAATTATTATATTTACCTACTTGAACGCCCTTACACTTCTATACGTGGGTTTTGTAAATTTACAAATATCTCTCAACCTTCCATACACTGTATGTAGTCCCAAATTCGGTTCGTAATACGAGGAGGCTGGCCTTGTTAAAATTTCTGCCTAAACGTTGCGTCATTTATAATTTATGTAAGCAGTAGGGCACAACAATAAGAGCTACCGAAGGAAAATTAAAATTTTATTACGTTGGCAAGAAAAAAAAATATGTGAAAAGCGTCCGGCGGGTAATCAGTATTCACATCACTTGAAAAAAGAACTTCGAGTTGGATAAAATTATAAAATTAAGTTCTTTCATTCTTCCAACAACCTCTCAAGAACATTTTTGCTATCCATTTTTATATTCACACGCATATTTTCCACTGTCGCCTCCCCCCACCCCTTCCCAACCCACGAGTTTTAAAAATTTCCCTCTAAATTCTTTACGCTTGCTAGGCCTATTACACCCAAGTTCGTGCAACCGGTGAATTAAGCGTTTATTGTTTAAAGTTTGCGTCAGAATTTCACACAGCCACCACGAAGTTCTGTGGCGAAACTCGAATATCTGTAACTAACACACTTGGAATTAAATATTAAGCTGTTAAAATGTGATAAAAAAAACAATATAAAATTTTAAAATGCAATATTGTAGTCATTTTTAACTTACTACAAATTTACTTCTCGCACATTCTTTCAGTCGCGCATCAGTTGTAAAATAAAATAAAAAATAAAGAATATTCTAATCAGGCACTATAATTCCGAGAAACAGATTAGTGCAAAATATATTAAAGAAAACATTAAAATAATCTTTCGTAAGGCGTTAAATTAAAAACTAAACATATTTTAGTACTAAAACAGTTAAGTTAACTATAACAAACTGCTATATTTTAAACGAACTGCCCTGCACACGTTGCAATATCCATTAATTCTTTGGGTAGCCCGTTCTATTCTTCCACCCCATTCTGCCTCCCCCCCCCCCCCAATCCTTCCTAAAAATAATACGTCTTTTTGGCATAAACCTTCGCGGGCTTAAGCACAACTTACCGAAGTGCTTCAGTTTCATCGTAATCGGATAAACGGTGCAGGAAAGCATAGAAGACGAACAAACAACAATAAAAAAAAATCACTTTCATTTGTTAAACATATCGCATTTTATTTCGCAGAGCATCAGCAGGTAGTACAAGACTAGCATGAATATTGACGTGGTGTTTTAAAAGGTTATCAAAAAAACAGCCTATTTCGCAGTAAACGTTTAATTTATATGCAGAAATTAGTTTAATATACTTAACGAAAATAACACACATACCGTATAATGTCTTATACAATGGAATGGTACATGTATACACGTAGTAAAATTAACTGAACAATGTGTATTTATAATAAAACTGCAGTTCATAATTATAAATATTTGAACTGCTCGCTATATAAATTATGTGCACCGGTGTTTTTTTTAACAGAGTATTGTATTGTAAACTAGTCGTAAATATAATTTCACGCAAAAGTACAAACAATTTATGGAAACGTTTTCTATGCGTTAAGGGTACTCGTAAGATACAAGTTATATTTGTTTCAAAGACATAACTTATGACAAATTTCTTCTAGCATAACACATTTTTAGCTTTTATAGTTCTTGTAGTAGGGCATAGCAAAGTTTAACTTTTCACGCTACAGGTACGTAAAACCAAATTTGAGAACCAACAGACTTACTGAAATTAAATAATTCACATTGAAACGACAAGGAATCTGCAACTTCAAGCAAGGAACCTATTTAAACACAACGAAAAAATCAACCATTTAAATAATTACTTCAATTTGAATTTTTTAAAGTTTCTGATTATATTGTATATATTTAAAAAAATACAAGACAACTCCCACACAGAGAGACACGTTCAATTCAACAAGCTACTACCAATTTAACAAAGATATTTGTTGTCGTGTAAGTATGGTATATATTAATAGCGAAAAATAAGCCTGATCACGACGGAAAATCACTTGAGAATTAAAATAGAAAAGGGCCGGTTGTATTAATTTTCAACTAACAGGAAGTTAGCTAACATAATGTCTTGTGAAGCGCCCAGCGGTGTTTTATATGCGGTTCCAGATAAAATGAACACTCAATAAAGCACTGCTAATGTTATATTTTCAGCCAACTCGTATTTTTCCGCGCGTAACGGCTAACGAAGGGAAATGTTTAACCGCTCTGGACACATCACTTGATGTTTGCGCGTTTAAGATAAATTATGTAGTAACGGCAAGTGATGTTTTTCAAAAAATAAAATTCTTGGTGCTTACTTTATCCCGAACGACCTGTATCAGCCATATTCCCTTGTGAGCTACCAAGGTGTTAAGAGTTTTGGTGGTGTTTTTATGTGCATATTGGCAATATAGTTACTAGAAATGTTGTATTTTTAGCTCGAAAACGTGTGTTGGCAAGTATGCAATGTTTATATTACTATTCCCGTATAATTTACAAAGTACGTACCCGAATTAAAACTTGTTTCAAGTGAGATGTGAAATAATAAAGTTTTAAATAATTTTATTTTTGTATTATGGTATATTGGAGTTATTACAACACAAGTACCATATAAACTTCGCTTAAAATTAGATAACTGTCAGGCCCCTGGGACCGTACGTCGCCACAAAGCTTATACTCGCATTGTTTCAACTATGATTCTGACTACGGTATAGGTGACAGACAGCCTGTCACCAACCTCGAGGACCAGAGATGAATGAGAGATGACATGTAGTGAGACCTTATAGATGCAGCAGGGTGGAGGAAACGGGAGTACCCCGAGGAAACCCGCAGGCCAACAGCTACGTCCGCCACGTTACCCACAAATACGAGACCAATCCCGCCGGGGATCGAACCCAGATATCCGTGGCGGGAGACTCGTGGTATAGCCACTCGACCGCTGCGTACCCCAAGTTTAAGTCAATATTATAATAAATTGCTACAATTCAAAATATATTTCTTGACAACGGTGTGACTATTTACGTAGTTCGCTCTTTTTTTTTTTTTTAATTTTAAAGTTTTAATAACATTGATAGGTGGACACGCAACGGGTAAAAACCTTGCCGCAGATGTAGTAAGAGCCAGAATCAAAATATATTTGCATTATGCCATTCCAGTGATTTCAAGATTACAGACAGACGGGAACAATGGTCCAAAGAATAAGGAATAGGAACTGAAGCGGCCATGGTCTAAAATAAGGAACCATCACAGCATTCGCCCAGAGTACTGTCGGAAAACCACGGGAAATAAGCATCAGAGAATGTCTAGACAGGGAATCGATCCCGAGACCTTACAAATGCGACTCCAGAGTTTAATTACTGCGCCCCTTTCGTCCTGGGAGGGGGGTGTGGAGAGTGACTATAAACTTAACTTCTGCAACCAATTAAAATTGATATAATGCTAACTACAAAAAAGATTTCGTTGTGGAACATTCTCGAAATAACTTTCAAATCGAAAAAAAAAAAAAAATAGTCAAGTTCCACACTGTCGAACGAGCTTACATGACCAAGTCATCTCACAAGTAGCTGAGAAACAGAAAACAACTGACAAATGTTGCAGAAGACACAAGGCATGTTTCATTTCTCCACCGCTATATAAGTTCACTCCTGGAATTACGGTGGGGCTAACAGAAGCTTCTTGGAGAAATTATACGACTTTATTTACTTAATTTGTCTACAAAACACTACAAGAAAAGCCCTCATTAACAACATTTAGACAAAAAAATTATTTTTTTTCAGTTTCGTTTAACACCCGTACTAGAAGACTCCTTTGAATTATTCAGTTTCGGCGGAGCGAAACATCTGTACGAGAAAAACAAGACAAATATTGTACAGAAAACAATTTCTTCCCACCAAAAGCAATAAACACTTCCATAAAAATGCCCTCGGAGCCACACTCGGAATGTTGCTCGCATGCAAATGATATGTTAATAGCCCACGCGTCTCGTAATAGACTAGTGCTTGCCAACAAGTCATGCAAGACGATGCACAATGCTTGAGAGGAATAATGACACAAAGGCTAACTTCCTCTCTACTTTACCGTGCCAGCTATATAGCTACACCTCTGTTAACACAAATTATACTTCGTACTGGAATTCAGATACAATGTCGATTTTCACAGACTGTACTACGGCAAAACAGAAGAAGAAATATATTTCCGTCATGTACTAAAAAGAGAAATGACCTTATCTAACCACACCAGCAAAGAATTCGTTCAAAGGTATGGGGTCTGAGTTTCTCAACACTTCACTTTATAATTTTTCTTTAAACACAAACGAGAGCCCATATACTTTCGACGCGAATTTTTTTTACTACGTAACGGTTTTAATATTTCTTACAAGACGCAAAATAGTTTTAGCTAATATTTTAACTGACGGTAAATTCCGCAAATTTAATCACTGACTGACAACACTGTCTTCTTGTTTCGTAACTTTCAGACTTCTGAATGTGTTACAGATGTGTTTGACGATTGTCAAGCTGAAATATAGTCCGATGTAAACTCCCTCAAGAAGGAAATCCCTACAGTCGTGAGAATATTGGTGATACAGCGAGTACTACGAATAATGGCGTGGACACTCGTGTAGTTATTTTTTCTACTAATCGACAGAACGTCTTCAAGCCTAGAAACTTTTGCACAGGTGCCATTTATCTATAATGGCCGTATGTATGTGTATATATATATATATATATATATATATATATATATATATATATATATATATATATATATATATATATATATATATATATAATTTTTTTAAAGCGACTCCTATAAAGTTATTTGGAAGAAACAGATGCGACCATTTTCTTTCTCCTTAAATAAAGTATGATTCTTCCGACGTACTTTGTCTTTCTCCAACACGTCCTTAAGGGCTTGTTCCCGAGTTTTTTTCAGACTGGTGCCAATAACTCAAATATTTTTAAACCAAAAGTTTTGAAAAAATTTGAGTCAATGTGCAATCACACGATGCACAATACCGTGGACGCGTATTTTAAAATAATGTACCATTCGCCAGCAAAAAAATAATTTCCTTCATTTTTGCTTATTTTCACGACGAAAAACGTAATACTTTGGGTAATGAAATAAATTTAAAAAAAAAAAAAAACCCCGGTTCAGTATAATTCTACAAAAAAATTCAGCTACAAATTATAACATATAAGTGTCAACACAGTGCAGCGAAATTTTGATATGAGTATTAGGTAGCAATAAAAAAATATTTTCGAAATCACTGCAAAACTCCGTTACAAGGCCTTAATACCGCGGTTGGTGCGTTCACCTCCTACCAAGGCGATCCGAGTTCGATTCCCTGCGGGGTCAACTCTCCGATTCTCGCACGTGGGAATAATGCCGGATGATGCCGCTGGTCGGCGGGTTTTCTCGGGGATCTCCCTTCATTCCGACGCTGCTCCATACTCACCTCATGTCACTCCTCAGTAGCGCTGAAGACCTCGATGTTGAGTGTTACCTAAAATCTCTTCACTGCACTTCAACGCGTCCTAGCATGTGATGCATCACTGTATCTTGGTATTTTCCGAGCTTATATGACCAAGCCATCTTACAAGTAGCTGAGGAACAGAAAACAAAACGTTGTGAACAGCTGACAAATGTTGCAGAAGACACAGAGCATGTTCCATTTCTCCACCGCTATAATAATGCTGATTGCACACCCAAAGACATTCTAATGAGATGACGGTGGTTTTATCGTCAAGTTACATAAGCGACGAACTTGCACAGCGTCTAACAGTAAGATGTATTCATCTCCGTGTCTTTGAGAGATCCTTGCAATAGGGGTAAAGTATTTAGTGGAATAATGACATATGCTACATATGCTACTGCCGTGCTATACCGTCTCAGAAAAATCAGAGCGAGAGACTTGGTAAAAGGAAATCAAGGTGATCATGTATGTATTTAACACATACGTAAATAAAAAACAAACATAAAAATTCTCATAAGAAATTGTGGGCAAAGAAAAAAAATATTAGGAAAAACACGATAAGTAATTATTTTTCGTCTACTTTTTTTTTTTTTTGTGATTTTACGGAATTATGTAATAGAAACGTTTTTGTTCTATTTATGTATATTCTGACTACAACCAAAATATACTTTTCTTTCTTGAATTGAGTAGATCTAATTTCCTGGAAGGAAAAATTTCTGGGAATCACAAAACATGGATGAACTAGGAGAGATGTGATAGAACAATATGACGTTAACTTTTTGGTTATCTGGTTGGCCAGGACTCGGCAAGAGAATGCGTCCTTTACATTTATTCATAACATCGACAAAACATTCTACGATACACAACCACGTATTTCAACCCTTCTAATGTGTTCTGATTTTTTTTTTTTTTTTTTTTTTTTTTTACGTTCACAAGGGTCTAAAAGCTTCCAGAGTGACCACCGTTTGGAATAAATTCTAGCCGAGCCAGCAATTTCCGACGAAAACAAGAGATGTTTCAAGTGGTTGCCCTGAGAGACAGGGGTCGAGAAAGATGTTGGAATAATAGCTATGTAAATGAGTATTCGCTGAGCTATGAAATTACTAGAGGTTTCTCCCGTGTTTCAGCTGTGATCTTGGGCGGGATTACTGCCTTGTTTACCAGAGCGCCGTAAGCAAGTCTCCCACAGCATACGCTCGCACACTGCTGCGGGCTATCAGACCGGATGTTCCGTGGAAGCCACTTAGTATACAGAGACGAAACACGATAGTATATACGTTTGTATGTGAAAACACCTCACTGATGTAACTGCACAGGGAAAAAAATTACGGTCAACACAAAATATTTTGCTACTTTGAACTTCGCCCAATTTTTTTCGTGGTGATCACAATTTTTTTTTTCTGCTACCAGAAAAGTTTTGCAGTGCCTAGACAAAAAATACTGTAAACACTACAATAACTTGGTGAGGTCCACATTAACAAGACATTTTGTGGACAGCACAAAACCAATTTTTCTGTATGTTAAATTATGTTACATTTGTCATATGTATATCTGCCACTGCGTAGTGGCGTATTATTACGCTAAATAAACGCTCAAGTTCTTTAAACTCTACAATTTCCTACAGTATGAAGAATTCTACACGACATCAGGCACAGAAACAAACGCACAAGCACACCACGCGAGTCCTGGCCTACATTGGAGATGTTAGTGGCAAAATGTTGTACGATGACTAGAGATGATGACGTTTTAAATGCACAATGTGGCAACACAGCGCTGTAGTTACCCCCTTCTTGCTCTCCACAGATATCTTAAGTGTATATCTACTATTGTTCTGACCTGCATATTATAAGCGCAGGTTCAAATCCCGAGCAGTCCAAACATGACTCTAAATTTACTTGACGTAACATACACTGTGCACGTAAAACGTAAAATATTTTGCCAAATACATTTTCGGCTTCAATTTAGTTCGATATTTGCGTGGTATGCTTGATGTACGGTTGTTTGTGGACATCCTGTATATCAGAACCTGGAGATAATAAACATATCACAGCAGTAATCTAACCAAACAACATTGTATATATTAATTAATCGTAATTTTAATTATAGATATGCTGTTTCGGTGATTAGTTTCGATAAGTTACCTTCAAAATAATCATAGTTTGTGTGTTTTCGTTTCGTCCTTATGGAAATTAGAAAGTCAAGTTCCTAATATAATAATTAGGTTAGTACATTTTTAATTTTTACTTCCGAGCAGTCCCAATTATTACGCAAGCCATTGTAATAATAATACATTATTAGTTTTGCGTTGTTTTATGTAACACTAGCAGTCCCCCGCGGCTTTGCTCGCGAGTATTATTCGTAACTGATAATATTTACTTTAATTGAAAACCCTCTTTGTACACAAGATTGGTACTTCAGTCATCAAGTGTTAGAATGTCCAAGCGGCTAGTTGAACTAATTCTGCAGAAGGATAAGTAGCTATAGCTGTCCATGCGAAAAACAGTCATAAGTTTGTCCCTGACACTAACAGCGACTTCGCCTGGGCCTTATTTATAAAACTGCCAAATTGACGTTCTATGGTAGTTACAGACATCTAAGGTAAGAGGTTAATCGAATGAGAAACATCTGTTTACCCTGTGCACAACCATTGGTGACGGTGCCCTCAATTATATATTGTCAAAATATTCACTTTAACTTTATTGACATTACAAAGTTTCAGAAGGTAAAGGTTTCGCGGAAAT
>PNEQ01043992.1:11285-44249 GCA_003012365.1 Medauroidea extradentata
TTACTGCCAAAAGTGACAATGTCAAAATGAGATAAAATTATTAAAATGCTAGGAATATGTATATGTTGTTCACGAACAATTGCCCAAGTTTAAAGTCTATTCGTCGTTTCGTACTGTTGTGTCACAGTATAGTAACATACCACATTTTTGTTAATATCTACAATTTATTACTGTTTTTAAACGAAATAGCATTTATGACGTAATCACTTTTGGCAGTATACCGACGATATGTCAGCTGATATTGTAGAGGAACCTAAATGGAAAGCGAACTGCAATTTTACCCCTTTTAAAGACTACATGTAAATTGCACTAATTCGATCTGCCTTGTAGTTTTTGTGTGTCAGAATTGAACGTTGGCACGCAGCTTTTAACGGAATTCGAGCCCAGAACCTCCCGGAATTTAGACCTGAGTGACAAACAACTGCGTCACGTAACGTCGAAATAATTCATGGAAATAAAATTTATTGAAAAAAATATATATATCTGTGTCCTGGGCTCAAAGAGGTTGTACAACACTACGTCTTGATAGGTTACTGTAGTGAAACTCCTGTATAAGTTGTTTCTCGCTGCTCGTTCCTGCTTTTCGGATCGTCTGCCTTGATTATTGACCAACTAAGTTTTATTCTTAATAATTACGTTTCTTACAAATAAAAAAAAAATACATACATAATTTTTTTAAATATTTACGTAAGCATCACTCTGACGCGAACACCACCTCAATATCGCTACTGGTTAGATAGATATCGTGGGTTCATGGAAAACAAATTTTGTGTTTTTTCACCCTTTTGGGTGTCGAATTTCGAAATATTTTAAATTTACATCTTAGACATTTGTATAAGTATCCAACTGAAGTGTAAATCACATCGCTAGCCCGTTCAGTTGAATTAAAATCGATCATTCACTAAAAAAACACATATCACCCCTGCACAATATTGAGAAATCAAATTTCGAAAAATCTGAAAACCGTTTTGCGGTAATTTCTGTAATCATCATGCTGAAGCAAAACTTAGTTGTATATCTCGACGGGTTCGATAGATATCGAGGATTTATCTAAAACAAGTTCAAGGTCTTTTCACCACTTAAGAGAGTAAATTTCGAAAAACCCTTGAATTACGTTTTAAAATACTTTATTGGTACCTCGTGGACGTAAAAAAACACAACATTAGCCCGCTGGGTTCAAGATATATAGACGATTAATTGAAAACGCTTTTCGCCACTTTTTACCCCTTTTCACGTCCTTAGGTGGCGAATTTCGAAAATTTCTGAAATTACTTTTTAGGTATTTGAGTAAGCATCAATCCTAAACAAAAATCACGTCTCTATATAAAAAACTATGGGATCGATATATATCGAATGTGAGTCGAAAACTCATATTACCACATTTTTAACCAGTTTAGGGCCGAATTCGGAAAATATATTTTAAATGGTACTTGGGATACTTACAAAAGCACCAATTTAAAGCAAAGAGTACTTCGATATCTCGAATTATTCGATAGATATGGAAGGATAATCGAAAACACATTTCACGTATTTTCACCCCTTTAAATAAAGAATTTCGAAACGATTTTGAGTCCCGCCATAGACATTTGTAAAAGTAACCAATTAAAGTTAAAATCACGACGATAGCCAATTGTGTTTCAAAGATAAAGACGATTCATTAAAACACATTTTGCCCCTTTTTACTGCCTGGGGGTCGAATTTCAAAAAAACCTAAAACTACTTTTTGGGTATTTACGTAAGCAATATTTTGAAGTGAATATCAACTCTCTATCCCGAAGGGTTCGATAGATATCGATAGTTGATTGGAAACACATTTAACGTCTTTTCAGCCCTTAAAAGTTGAACTTCGAAAAATCCTTAAATTGGCTAATAAGCATTTTTATGTGTGTCCTATTAAAGTAAAAATCACGATGATAGGCCGTCGGGTTCGAGCTCTATCGACGTTTCTTCGGAAACACATTTCACCCCTTTTCACCCCCTTAGAGGTCAAATTTCGAAAAATCCCTTCTTAGTGCTCGCCTACGACCTGAAGGGAACCCCCACAAAAAATTTCACGATTCTAGATCCAGTGGTTTGGGCTGCAGTTTGATATGTCAGTCAGTCAGTCAATCAGTCACCTTTCATTTTTATATATATAGATTAGCCTAGAGAAAGTATATCTCGAAAATTATAATGCTCATTACCAGCAGCATAATCTTTAATTATGTTAGATATACCAGCTCACACTTCAACAATGGTAAAAGGCTGCAGTTTCCCACATTTCCTTAGGATCTTCTCTACTTAATAAAACCTAATTGACAGACAGGCAACGCAAAGCTTAAACCGGTGGGCCTAAAAGCATGATATTTTGCACAGGAGTTCCTTATATATAACATAGGTGAGCACCAAGGACGAGTTTTTTAAATGTATAATCTAACGGGATGAAAGTTTGTATGGAAATTCTATATATTTCTGAATTTGGTTGTTTGTTTGTCCGTCGTCTATGAGTTCATATACCATTAATCAGATCGCGATAAAATTTTGGAGAGTTGTGTGTTCTTCCACATATGTTTCTGCCAAATAAAAAATAAATTTCTTTTTGAGAGGAGAGAGGGGGTTAAATGAGGTAGAGGGGTAGAACGGGGTACCCAAAAAAATAATAAAAAAAATTTAGTTGTTGTGCGTGCACCCGCAAATAATTTCTGCCAAAAATAAGGGAGTGTTGTAAAACGGGGGAGGCTTACATGGATAAAACGGGGTAGGCTACCCAAAATATTAGTGAAACAATTTTCTTTTTCGAAATGTTTTTAAAACAGGCATTAATGACCCTTAAATTTATTTTGCACCATTTACCACGTTTGAAAACTTTATTTTTTAAAAAATACTACCGTATTAAGGGCGCCGCCTTCCTGTACGTTAGAGGCTAAAAATGACTGAGACATAAGGGTGACTTTGAAACACGCTTTAAAGTCCGCATCGCCTCAACGAGCCAAGCTCTGAAATAGCATAAAATATATCCGTCGTACCGTTTTTACTACGGGATAGTAAGCAGTGACGTATACATTGATTGTTGGAAAGTCTGTAGCAAAGTTCAATGCAAATCGCAATCCTAGTTTCACATACATCCTATTAGTATATTTTGAAGTACGGAAACCTGAAAAGGCTGCTTTCAGCCATGTTGGAGGGCTAAGAAACACTGTTTTGAAATGAGAATAGTGTCTTAACAATGAGGTTCCGACCTTGTCTGAAGTGTGTTTCCTTCTCGTACGTTGGCACAATGGGCACACGTGGAATTGTTTCGTATAAAAAAAACCTGTTTACGAACACACTGCAATGCACTTGAAGCGTGAGGTATGCGGCCGCCTTAAATTGAAAACCCCGCGAACGAATTCACTACCTAGTATTTGATAAAATGTTCGCCGTTTGTTGTGTGCAGAAATCCACATGAAGAAAGCTATGTTACCAGTGTGACGTGAGAGTTTCTTCCACAGGCACACCACGCCCGGGCCTGTAGCAAACTTGGGTTTATCGAGCTTCATCTGAGAACCTCGCCCGCAAAACAACTGCCACGCGTTCACGGCGTAACAACGCCTGGCGGCAAAAAGATAACGGCACGAAACAAAAATCAACAAATCCTTGGCTGGAGTCCAGCGGGCCGGGCCTGTATGGTAAAACAGCCTCCTAGATTGGACGCGGGTAACAGAAAACAGCTCCGGCATGGAACGGTAATTTCGAGACGGTCAAACGACGGGGGAAACATGCTGGGTGATATGTCCGATTCCGCGCACAACGTACTATAAGATTACGGACCCGTGAGGTCACTTGGGACGTTTACAAAAAAAATTCTTTCCTCACATATGACTAGAGGCACGAGTATTTCGCATATTCATCTGGTAACAGCCTAGACCACAGACTACCGCTCAGTTCTATACGTGTACCGGCTGAAACCGAATATCCATTAGCTTCTAACAGTACAGACGTGTAGCACGTGATATCTCCACGACTTGTTTCCTTATTTATAACTGGCTTGCAGTCGTCAAATGTGTGTTATAACCGCTCTCGTCTAATCACAGGAGGATGAGTGAAGTACGTTATTGACGATCAACCTGACCTAGAATCAATACGCGAAATAATCGTGCCTCTACATATGACAGAACTGAAGAAATCACATTATAAATAATGGATGTCTATAATGAAATTAAATTAATATTTTGGGTAAACCGACAGTGTACAGTGTAATAACTTAATGTGGTGATAAACAACTTTGCTGCCTTCACAATATTGGGAAGGCTCTATTAGGTTACCAACACAGAGCAGGCATGTGTAGTTTCCACAATAAGTAACCAATGTATCAAATACAGGATGAAGCAACATAACTTCCTGTTTTGAAATGTGCGACATTCAGGCTGTAGATTTCTTAGCGAGGAAGGAATGGTCTCATTCGAAAGGCGGAAGTGTAAAGAGTTGTTCCCCACCGCTGTCAATCGCCATAATGCGTTGGAACATGTGAGGAGCGTGTGTGAACATGTCGGAGGAATTTTTTCCCCGCGTCTTGATGAATTGGACTTAAGGAACATTTGGTTCCAACAATACGAAGCAACGGCCCACACTTCAGGGGCATCGGTGGCTGTTTTGAGGGAATACTTCCCGGAGCGCTTATTCGCAATAAGTGGATATTTGAAGTGGCCAGTCCGCTCCCCCGATTTGGCCCCTTATGAATTTTTTTTTTGTGATTAAATATCCCGCGTTTATATCAACCATACAAGAACGCTACACATCCTGAAGGCCAACATCCGGATAGAAATTGCCGACTTACCCACTACTACGCTAGTAAGTGTCATGAGAAACGCCAGAAATCGGCTTACTCAGTGAATGGATAAGTGCGGGGTGTTACCTACCTCATTTGATTTTTAAAATTATGTAAAACCAAACTTTAGATATTAGATAATTTGTGTATTATATATCAGCATGTGGATATCGGCGACGTTAAGCCGTCACGTACTGATTACGACAGTGTACTAATTTCATCATTAACTCTCCAGCCTCTATTCGTAGCGAACCAAACTGGCATTCAATGTTTTCGTAGTAGTCTTCTACATATGAGACTTCAACCGGTAACTCTAACATTTTATTTCAAGATAGTATGTAGTAAATGTCAACGCGTGCTTCTGGTTGTGCGTTTTAAGAATTCAGATGGCATTTTCTGAGTTAACAGCATTATTTTAAAAAGCCGTTTTTAACTATTTTGAGAGGCCCCAAAGTGAAGAATAGGCATGTCACGTTACAACACAGCCAAGCACCATACAGAACGTACGTCGAAACCCAGCGAACAGTCAAGTTTTCCCGCGATAAACCATCATCTTTAATCATTACGTTTACACTGCTTGAGCACACAAAACAACGACAAAGAATGAATGTGTTCCAAGGAAGGCGGTACTTAACTATGACTGTCCACAACTCTACTACAGAAACAATAGACTTACAGGTGCAAGTGAAATCCCAGTCAGAAGTATTCAAGAAGCAGCCCAGTAATTCCCCAGTAACACGACTTCAATAACAAGAAAGTACTCTCATTGAGTTATTTCGGCAAACACTTCGATTCCAAAGAGCACATGGTATATAGTAGGATCCAGTACAGCTTCCCGTGGAAATTTACCTCGCTTTGCCAATGTACAAAATCGATATTTACTTTGAGATATCTTCAATTTTAATACTTTGTCTTAGCAGCGTTGATAAATGAAATAAATGTCAACAAGGTAAGGAAATGTTACAACGCACTACTCCGAGATGTAAAAAAGTGACGCTGATGAATGAGCGTGAACAAGTGACAGTGTTTGCTGCAATCTTTATTTGTTTTATTGGGCATTACGTCACGTCGACAGCGAAGTCATTACAAACTGTTACACACAACTAGACACAAGAATGAGAACTGGCCATGGCCTTTGTAAAAAGAACTATCCTAGTATTCGCTTGGAGCGACATTGGGAAACAATGGAAAACCGAGACCAACGCTTGAATATTCACAAGTGAAAGTATGGTACAGTTCTCGTACTGCGCCACACGAAGTTAAAGGGTTTTCTTAACATCAGAGTAAATATTTTCTTTCAGGCGTTGATTACTTTACGGCAAAGGATATTTTTGCAGGTTAAACATGATGCAATTTTTCTTAATTTTATTCTGTTGATAAGCAAGGAAATAATTTATTATACCTAAAGCTCCAGTTTGAAACACTGCGACTAAATGGATCATAAAGATTACTTTTAAAGTATTTGATTTTGGCAACTTTCCAGATGCAAACGTCAGAATAGGCCTTTCTAGCCATTTTGAAAGGGACATAAAAACATGCCTATAACAGGCGAGCTGTGTATGCAGAGTCCATCTATTTTAATATTAACATAATTTTGGTTACCATTACTGTAAATTTTAAGCAGACTTTTCTCTACGGCAAATTATTTTGCAGTGACAAAGAACACCCACTGCCTTAACGCGGAGGCCGGCCTCTGTAGTAGTCGGTTAGGAGTCTGTCTACGGTGCGAGAGGTCCTGGGTTCGAATCCCAGCTCGGACATGAACATTGTGTTCTTTATTTACCTCGTTTTACCCTCATCGACCCTTAAAAATTAGTCTCCCGCCTACGTGTTGTTTTATTGGGTTTCCTCGCCTATTTATGTTTCGCGACCGGAAATTGCAAAACCACCACAATGGGAATACAGCTTTTGCCCTTACCTTTCAGAAGACGTACAGGAAGTGAACTCATAAGCATGTATTTTTATAAAAGTTAAAAAAATAAAAATTTTGTTAAATAGTGTAACAAAAGACATAATCATGAGTTCGTAGTTCACTTCCTAAGCGTATACTGATAGGTAAGATCAATAGCTATGTTTCTATCGTGGTGCTTAATGAGATTTCGGTCGTGAAACAAACATAGGCAAGGTAAACCAATAAATAAAGATGTAAGAGAGACGTTGTTGTTCAAGGGTCGTACAACCCTCTCACCACCATCGTCACTACCACAAGGTCAGTTTATAACACGTATAACAGTCCTGCAAATAACTGCGTATTTATAACTCACCGTAACCAGGGGTGCCCATCCCCCCAAGACCCAGCGCGAAAATCACAAACACAAATTTACTACGAGTTACACTTTAGTACTGGAGATATATTTAGCCAACCATTTCGTAAAAACAATCGCACCGAAAACTGAGTATAGTTGCAGGTACCATACTTGTGTTAAAACAGGGACAACAAAACAGTTCGGTTGTTTGTACTACTCTGGAGAGTTCCTTCAACAATCTGTTCTGTAGAAGAAACAAAGAACCTTGTTGCTCTTACAAACCAGATGGTAACTTCTACAGAACAGATTGTTGAAGGAATTGTCCACAGTTGTACCAACAACCAGACAGTTTTATTGTCCCTATTATAACACAAGTATGGTACCTACTACTATAGTATTTTTTTTTTTTTCAGTGCGGAAACGAATACAAATGATCTGGTTTTTTTCTAGTTTTCTTTGTAGATAGTACCAAGATAGCACTTTTACAATCATGAAAACATTTTTTCGTTTATGATTAAACATTTTATTCTTGAAAAAAAAATTTCCCCTTAAAATTCTAAATGCGCAACTTGCGCAATGGTCACCCCTGACTGTAACAATACCACAGAGTCTGGTAGGCGGTATTCTTAATCTGCACCTGCGCCTGCTACGTACGAGAATAATTAGGCTTACAGTTTTCTATTCCTGTAAGTAGAGAATTTTCAGGGCATCTCGTGCCGACCGCCAAACCTTCGTCGGGAAGAAAGAACATCGACATCGGAGCACAGCATATATATTATTAAAGAAGACGGGGTTGTTGGGACAAGTAAGGAAGGAATGGGTAGGAGAGGGGTGGGGGAGCTGAACTTTCATGCGAGCCGTGTGCTAGCATTCCCATGGAAGAGAGACGCTCTCTTCTCCGACCACGCAACTTTAAACTGGTACATTTTGTATGAGGCACGGTGCAATAACATGCCGGAGTAGAAACAAGTGCCGGCTCTCGACGCGAGACGAGTGCCCTCCATGCCGACCCTGCCACGAGCTGTTCATTCAGCCACGCAGGCATCGACCTCCCAGAGGGTGGGTTTACAACACATACGTAGACTATATTATGCGTTAAAAATTTAATGTTATGGCGAGAGAGAAAATGGTGACCCACAATGTATCACAACTGAGATATGCGCGTGTAAAAGATAAGGCGCAATTTGACAAAGATATTTAATTAAAATCATCATTGTTTATAAATTATGTTTTTAAGTTATTGTATTATACAATCATTGAAAAACAAGCAGCTACACAATTTATATGTATTTATTTACTTATTTATTTACCCACGTATAGTTCAGCCACGGGCCGGTTTGTGACACATACGTGTTACAGTGCATCAGATGAATTACATCTGCACCAAAACAAATACAAAAAAAAATAAAGTCATAACATTTGCCTCAAAGAAATAAATAAATCAAAGACTATTTTAACAGTGTGACAAGCTATAAAAGTGTGACCTACAGTATGATCATTACTGTACTATGCTGCAATTTGTGGTCACTTTACTTAATCGCTTATATCGGAATGTACAGTATGAGAATCACACTGTGTTCCTGCATATAACTAAACAACAATTTTTTTTTTTTAATGTGGGTTAATATTATATTTCATCATGCCCTTCAACTATGCAGTAAGCATTTGTCGCGCGCACGGAAACACATGTTAGATGAAAAAAAAAAAAGTTGACAATAAAATCGTTAAGTCATAAGTCCGGCCAATGGAAACAAGCGACAATACCGCTATGAGAGATGATGAAGTGAACTACATATTAAGCTAAAATTATTGTTTGCTAGGCTTTCTGCAAATTATCGTGTTCAGTATTTTCATTCAAACAGGGATGGGTGAACATGCATGAATAAGTTATAGTTCTGGCTTTGTTAATAGTTTTGAGAGTTGGTACTAACTATTTCTCTGCGTTATGCTTCGCCCTGGTTGGCTGCTTCCTCAGGTGTATCCCTGTGGAAAATTGTAACACGTGTGTACAGCAACTTATAGTCTGAATGCCCTTGAAATTCCTGTTCATAATTCGAATAGTCGCAAGATATCGAAAATGGTGTTTCATTAAGCCACGGTGTTTCATAATTGTCTAGTGTTATCAAGCCGTTAAAGATACGAAAAAAAAGCAACTAGAACCGTTCGCAAACATACGAAAAGTAATATTTTTGAAAGATTCTTGCAATGAAAGTACACGATTTAATAAAACATTGTGGACATACGCCATTGCTGTGCTGTGTCGTCACAGAAAAACTAGAGAGAACCAAGAACAACAATAAAGAAAAAACTAGCAGAATTGCCTGTAGTTACTATTTTCTATTGTTTCTAGTTAGATTTCAACTCATTTTATTGCTGCCTTTGTGCATGTGATATTTGTATAAAATTTGGTTAAGTGTAAGAGAAGGCATTTTAGCCTTAACTTCGCCAAGAAAATGAAAGACGAAATAAAATAAAATAAAAATAAAACAACAGATACATGACAAACCCCCTTGAAAACCCCAAGACGAATTCATGTCCTGAGTTTTCTCAGTTTCCTTTTTTTTTTTTTTTTGTTTCATTTCTTTTTTTCGTTTCATTTTTTTTCTACAATTTTAACTTACGTTTTCTACTGTATGCAGCTTCACCACCAAAGGCGCTTTATAAAAAGCACGAGGGTACAGTAGATCAGCCAAACTTCTAGTTTAAGATCCCGCGTCACTTATTATGCTGACTTTTTCTTAATTCCTTCCTGATTCAAAATTTGACAAGATTAAATTGAAAATATTTCATTACAGACGTAGCTAACCGCATTACCTTTCATCACGTACTGTGTATCCTAAATATCAAAACGCAACTACGAAACAATTATGATAATTTAAATTTTAAGATAAAAATTCTCTCTCACCATATAATAAAAAGAAAATAACTCCCAGTACAGATTCAATGCAGTAATAACGCACCTAGTAAAATGTAATGTTTATGTAAAGCAACATTGCCGGTAATGCGTCACATCCTTAATTTATTTAACGAAAAGGAAAAATGTTAACAAAAGTGGTGATTCAGCTTTTTAAGACGCCGTTCCAGTGGTGTTTCAGGCGCATATATGCAACCTGCACTAAGCCCATATAAATCAAGGCTAATATTACTATCGCTAAAGCAATAAGAGTATTACACATATCAATATTATCTTCATGTTTTATCAAAGCCATAGACTTTTTTATTTTCGCTGCGATCACCGAAATCAAGTGTAAAGATTGGTTAGCTAAAAATTTTTACAAAACATTATTTTTTATCACGTTGGATATACAACCGTCTGTTACACTTGATTTTGCAGAACGCAGCTCGAATGAGAACGGCTGTATCTTTAATAAAATGTTGATACGATATTGATGTGCGTAATACTCTTATTGCAATAGCGATAGTAATAATAGCCTTGGTTTATAATGGTTAATGCGGGTTGCATATATGCGCCTGAAACACTTGCCTGCACGTTAAGCTGATCGAAATTCAACCCCAGTGAAATTTTAACCGTGTTCAAATTTCCGCCTGATAATCTGTCGATCAAATTCCTCACTGCCAGATTAAGCGGCGGTCGACCTCAAGACAAATGACATAAAATATCAAATCACTAAACAACTTCCTGATCTGTTAATGTTTCTGATATTTGTGTTAAAAAGTAACGTCTATTTTTTTATCCGTCACTGTATTTTTTAAAAAAATGTATTTTTGTATATTGTTACTTTAATTTGCAAACTTCTCATTAAAAACTTATTTTTTTTAATTTTAATATGTTAATTGTGCAGGTCTCAATGTGAGGTCAGTTTTAATTTATATTTTTATAGTAAGTTCTCAATTAATTTTCAGGTACAATTAAATGTAACCACAGTGTTTAGTTTGTAAAACACGTGCATTTGTAAAACGGTCTGTGGCTGAATATGACGTGTATAAAATAAAATAAATAAATGTAAAGCAAAGCTGCAGATGTCCACGTAAGGCACTGACATCCAATGATGCATATATCATTTCACCACAGGATCGTGTCTCTACAGATTATTTATAAAAAAAAAAAAAAAAAAAAAAAAAAAAACTCCTTATCGTCTTTTACCAAGAAGTCCCAGTGAAGGCTCGCTCCGTCACGATTACTAACCTATTATCTGGGTTACATAATTCGCAAGTCTTGTTACACAACGGACTAAAAGACAAACATAGTTTTTTGCCTACCGCCAATGCTAATTGGCTGCACACTGACCTTACGGAGTCAACATGTCGGGCTGAAAATAGATACTATCTTGTTCGGAATTTACTACGTAAACAAATTCTCGACCTTGTGCTCTTTAATAATTAAGCCAGTGTCAAATGTTACATTCATTAATTACGAGTGTTTAATGAATATTTTGCTGTTGTGTTTATGTGAGTTTATATTTTCTGACATTTTTTTACTATAGTGTTCATTTCGTGGTTATAAATGACATACTCCGAAATATCTTACAAATAAACAGTCCAATAACGTCAAACGTTTCTCAAAAATGCACGAGAAAAAATTTAGCATACTGACACGGAGATTATTGATAATAATATCATAATATAAAGCAACGTAATTTAATAGTTGCAAACTTTTCTCCTGGATCGAACTCGTGCGGAAGAAATAAATATAATATGTATATAACAAGGTTTTTCCCCTCGAGCTTCAAAAATATATTGTTAGGGCAACAACACAGTATTAATTTGAAACACAGACCAATGTGAACGTCTTTTGCTGTGTAAACAAAAGCGTATATAAAAATACATTTAAAAAAAACTCAAAATATTTTTACTAAGTCTGAGGCATGGTTGATGTTGGCTCAGAATAAATAATGCAATTCATTTATTCTGTGATGCTGGAGTTAGTGTTGGAGAATTCCATTTAGCGCGACAAGTATTCCGTTACTCAGCTCATGTTGATGTTAATTGGTTTACAACGGCGCTACTAGAATGCAGTCAATCCAACATAAATAAATAAATAAATAAATATATATATATATTTGTTTTCGTCTAATGTATAAAGTTTTAAATGTTAGGTTAGTTGTTTTCGGCTAGATATAAATTTAATACAATTTTTTAAAACAGAAAATATGGCTTACTAGTAGAGTACATAGGTTCCTAATTCAAACTACATGGCTGTAAGCATTACAAGTGCAGAAGCAGTAAGGATGACGCAACATGTGTATCGCGCTTCAACCTAGCCTCTAGGCGCAAGTCAATGAACTAGCGTGCAGTCTTCTCATCGATAACTACAGACTCTATGATATATTCAGTAGTCACCCTACCAGTTTATGACGTAGTAAAGGCACATTGTACATGCCTATAGCGTTCTTAGGATTCTGCACCCAGATAACCACACATTTCCGCCATTTTCCGCCGCGAGAAAGTTGTCTCCAAGGGCTCGGTTCACCTCAGTTTTCAACGTCTTTTTTTATTTTTTATTTGTACCAGATATTTTTTTCTTATTTTAGACGTAAATTGGAAACTTTTGTATCTCTCATAGTTTTTGCGTAATGAGTCATAAACGTCAAAATTTACACTTAACAGTTTTAAGCACGCCACTAAAACCAACTGACATAACAAACCGACAAAATTCACACAGTGTATAACAATTTTGTAGGCTATGATTTGACACATATAAAACCCAAAAAAAAAATACTTTTGTATTTAATAAACAATGCTGAATTTTGAAATGAAAAAAAAAAAATACCAATTTTTTTTTTTTTTTTAGAAATGCAAAAAATATAATTTTTTGTTTTTATATATGTTAAATCATAGTTATACAGTGTTATATAGTGTGGATTTTTTTCAGTTTGGTATGTCAGTTGGTTTTAGTGGCGTACTTAAAACCGTTAAGTCCAAATTTTGACGTTTACGACTCACTACGCAAAAACTATGAGAGATACAAAAATTTCCTTAGCGGAAGATTTAATCACAATTTTTGTATAAAATAAGAAAAAAAAAATATGTGGTACAAATATAAAAAAAAAAAAAGCGTTGAGAACTGAGGTGAACCGCGGCCTTTATGTGCCTCCCTACCTCCGCTTCAAACACGTTGCAGCGAGTTGCGGCTTTTAGTTTTTTTTTTACGAAACAATTTAACGCAAAATGTATTTCTAAATCTACGAAAAGAAGAACACACTCTTCAAACTATGCCGCTATAGTTTTAAAAATTCGGCACGTTAATTAGAAACATAAGTTTTGGGCCCCTCAAAATGGCCGAAAACGGTTTTTCCAGACTTCTGTGTATGGAAAAATAACGACCTGACTCGAAAAACACAACTATAGAAACAAGCGTTGGATTTTGAACTATGCTGCGTACAAAAAAGTAATGCGGTCACCGCTTAAAGTCTCATATGAAAATGGATAATAGTAAAGCACTGCGCGATTGGCTTGCGCGGAGAGGCGATAATGTACTGCGTATGTCGGTAAGTGGCAACCTTACCGCTCCTGCCTCACATACACTAACACAGCCTATCTAGGGAGGCACCTTAAAGACACAACTTAACATACCTATCCACAAATCTCATTCATTTTCAAGGTCATTTACCGTCTCTGTTGGTCGAGCTTGGAACAGTTTACCAGCCAAATTGCGGAACTCGTGTACACTTCCGGCTTTTAAACGTGGTGCATACAAATATAATTGAATATATATTCAATGCAAATACATACGCCTGACAAGTTGAGCCCGGAAAACATATACAAATTTTAAGTTAAGGTCATATGGTTGGAATTAGCAATGTATGTACGTATGTATGTATGTATGTATGTATGTATGTATGTATGTATGTATGTATGTATGTATGTATGTATGTATGTATGAGTATCTGTAAACTCATGTGAATATTATTTGCTATAGTAAGTAGTTACAGTCATTTGGGGTAACTTTGTACCAGCCAGGGAAACTTTGTACCACCAACATAGTTTAAATTCAAATGAAGTATTTTAGAATTAAAAAATACAGCGGTGTTCTAGATGAATGAATTTGTTAATCTCGAAGTTTGCATAGTGCTTGAATACCCTAATGCTATTGTATAAAATTTATTTATTTTGTCTTTATTTACCTTGGGCGCAGTTAAGGCAATATCTGCCTTCTCTTCCACTGGACCCGGTATACATGAGCATATATCAAAAACACAATAATTACTCTTAAGTTTACATACAATCTAATAATACACACATTTCCTGAATTTGTCAAGAGAAAAACAAATCTTGCTTACAAAATTGTCACATAAATTTAAGTTTAGATATTGCTATACAATTACTACAGAATGCCTGGTTCAATGTTACCCCAACTGACTGTACTGTGTCTGTTAACTTAAATAGTCTGAGGTAGTTTTTGTTTTGGCCATTATTTGGAATTTAGGACTCTATTGTTTACCTTTAGTGTTCTTCTGTATAGTTTCACGTCAGTGGTCTTCTGTACTGTTAGTAATAGTTTACTAGACGTAACGCTGGTACGTTTAGTGTTTGTAATGTATTATTATATTTGTAACTATTCAAGAGTAAATGTAACATGAGGTGGTTTGTAGACGGTTGACGGTTGAGTGTAAGAGAAGGCAAAATACCTTAACTTCGACATTCTAACATAAATAAATTATTGGAGGATCTGAGAAGGGTATACAGGAACACATGTTGCATTCCTTGTGGACGATATTCCCAGGCGGACGTCATTCACGTACGTTGTACAGTTTTCGAACGAACGTCCATCGACAGAGCTCAAGTTCAAATACGATGGTTGTACTGTAGCGCAAGATGAATAGAATTCACGCTGTAATCGCTAATTCCACATTTTTAAAATCAGAATTTCATAAAAGTGGAACATTAAATATTCTTATATCGCGATTTATTCTCAGCGTTAATGCAATGCTCTTCACATTTTTACGATGATACTTTGTTTTACGCCTAAACACGAGAGCAAATATCACAAAATTGTTAGGCAGATGCTCTGTAACGGTTTTGTTATGACGGCTAATTTCTTCAACGCCAGAAAATACACGGTTTCTACTAAGTCAATTAACAGAAGTTTCGTTAGTTGCATAAAGTTACATAATTAGCTAAAAGTATAGTATTTACTGACTTGGAAAAATCAACCAACATTGTGAGGACCATTTTGAACATAACTGCCAAAGATATTTTTTATATTTGCTTTATAAATAGCACGAAAAAAATTAGAAACGGGGTAGCATGGCCCTGTCCTTTTTTTTTTCTTTTTTTAAATTATTTATGTTTTCATCAGCGGCGGACTCCTCATTTGTCCGCGGTAACTGGTGGACGTTTCTCTTGCGGGAATGTCAGCCGCAGAGGTGAGTTAGGTGGGAGTTGGAGGGGAGGGGGTGGGGAAATACAAGGGTCACCCCTCCACCTTCCTCCTGGCTCCTGATACAGTCGCCACATTGGAGTATTTTATTTTTACAAGCTTTTATTTAACTTGCAAGTTTGTATGTTTGTTCTGGTTAAATCTTGCAACTGAATTTTAAAGCAGGTATACTCAACCGATTGAACTGAAATTTTGCATACACGTTCAGTTTGGATGACAATGCATGGTTAGCTAAGAGACGTCATTCTAAATCCAAGATGGCGGACTAGTTTTTTTTACGCACTACCATGATATTAGTATCAAATGAAAGGGTTTGCTGAGAAGAATACAAATAAAATGACGTCCGCATTCAGTTCATCGAGGAGATGGTGTAGGCCTACTACTGCCCGGGTAAACGGTAAGACTTGGCGAGGTCGTGTCGTGTCTAAACTAATATCGACCTACATCATGGGACAATTGTAGCGGTGGTGAAAAAATCCAAAATCAAACCAGGAACTGTGTTTCATTAGGCACACGTAAGCTTCAAGCTGCAATAAGTGGCGCATACCTCCAAACACCCAAGTCAAGGGCTGAGTGGCATCATAGTATATCAAACATAACGTGAACGTACCAACCTCAGGGCACCGGGGCGAACCATGTTGTATATTAGCTCGTACCCATCTAAACGAAGCTCTGGGAGGGTCTACGGATATTTCTTCGGTACCCGAGGGAACAACACGGAAAAATAACTAAAAAATGAAAAAGTAAATTAATAGTGAAAAACAATTATAAAAACAAGCTTTAATTTAAATGCTCTAAAAATAAGAAAATAAACTTTAAAATAAATCAAATCCATCAATTTATTACTTTACATAATTTATATTTCACATATAAAAGCTTGTCGTGAGATTAACCTGTGTAAATAAAGAAGAATACAATACATAACTTGATCTTGACACAAGTAATTCTAAGGAAGAAAAAAAAGTTATTTATAAAATAAGGAAATCTCACGGCAAGCTTTTATTTAACATATAATGTGTAATTCAGACTAATAAATTGATGGATTTGATTTAATTTAAAGTTTATTTTCTTCTTTTTAGAACATTTAAACAAAAGCTTGTTTTTAATTTTTTGTATTAATTTATTATGTTTTTCTTTTATACATACAGTATATATATTTTTTTAGAAGAAAACTGTGAAATTCACGATTATAGCGTGAATTCTATCCACCTTGCACTACAGCACAACTGTAGCATTCGGATGTTTAGCGTACGGTTTATTTTATACCATGATAGTCCAACTAATTAAGAACATGTAAAACATTGTTATGAACGATTGCGACCTAAAAGTACGTTACAAGGTTCAAATGCTATGATTGTAATGTAGCACATCACAATATAATCGCAAATTTCTCACTTTTATTCTCAGAATTATAAAAAAAAGGGGGAGAGGGATCAAATAAAATAATTCTATGTGGCAACTGATGCCCTACCTTAAGGCACATTCACACAAACCAAATTTGGCTCTAATTCCTTAAAATATCGATTGAATTCAATTTAAGGACTGCCATGTGAGGCATTGCTGACATCACAACCGCGACCATTTTCTCTTCCAATTTACGGAATGTTTGGAAATTATTTTGTTTCGAACATATTTTTAATTACTTAAGAACAGAAAATATCATTTTTGACAATATCAATTCCAATAGTTCTGTATGCGAATTAAACATTTTTAACAATAAATATGTGCATTATTTCATTAAAATAATGAACACATAAGTAATAAGAAATTTTGTAATGTTTGATCAATTATTTTTGTGTCATGCTGGATTCGAAGATAATTATAAAGTACCTACATTAAATACTTTCTTATTTGTTCATAAAATTTGTTATAATTTTTCAACTGGTTCCTTCAATGTTTATTAAATAAAACGTCTTGAATCGTTTTAGGGTAAGCCGACCATACCCCGTGATATACTTAATTATCACGATAAACCACGCTGTAGGCTTTACATCATTGATATGTGCATCACATGTAAGACCACAATTAAATTATTTAACATATTTCTGTAACAGAAGTTCGAAGCGTTAGTACCACGAAGCAGAGTTGGTTTACCCTACAATTTAATACATTTAATTTAGAATTTTTGATTCAGTAAACAAGTGATGGTGTCAAAAGGGGTGTTTTAAAGAGACTAAGCTCGTAGCATCCTCGCGTGGAGGCGAGCAGACTGCCGAGGACAGCCCTCGACCACGAGGGCTCTAGATCGATACTCGGTGAAGAGGACGATGATCCCTCCTGTCTACACGATCCTCCTATCACCGTCTCTTCGCCGCGCGCCGGGAATTTACTCCGCGTCAAGCCCCGAAAATCCCACCAGATTTTGTCTCCCTACAAGCACGTACGTGACCTTTAAAGTAGGCTCCTATGTCTAGTCTCCAATTCAACTTTTTCAAATCATAACCTCACTTCAATTGAAAATACTTTAAATGTCTTTTTTAAACCTGGAAGTTTAATAATAATAACACATTATAACAAAAATATCTTTATTTGGTTCAGTTAAGACAATTTTGCCTTCTCTTACACTGAACCTTTTAGATCGAACAGAAATGCTACAATCAACACAATTAAAAAAAAAATAATAATAATACCGAGCCGAAAATAATATTTATACTAATTACAAAGAAAACATAAACAATTCTCCCCCCCCCCCCCCAAATCATATATGTGACATTAAACAAAATACAGACACGAACTCAAAAACACTGAGTTTTAGCAGGAAGCCTAGTAAATTAAACATGTTGTACAGAAAACATTTAAACCAATGAATTTCTAGTACTAGTCTATAAGTAGAACAAAAAACGCTACATAAACTGTTTATCAATACACACATAAACATTAAAATATTAACAGTATTTAACTTATTCAGTCGGTTTATCATGAGACATTGAAAAAAAAAAACTTAATAATTACTTAGTTAAGCGCAGAGATTTTCGGAACCACTTTGTTTCAAAGCCTTACGTGCACATCTGCAGATCTGCTTAGTGGTTATTTATTACTAGAGATATGCAAAATCCGCGTAATTTTTTTTACAGCTGACTAGACTCCAAGTGACTATAGGCTTGTTCGACGTCTCCCGCTGGCCGATATTGTCGCGACTTGCCGCGGAGAATACTTAGAGAGGCCAACATCTGTGAAGACGTAACACACGTAAATGACAACACACAAAAGTTCATGGCCAACTGAACAGTGGATTATGCTATGTTATGTATAGGAAAGTGAAGTTTAGTCTGCTACCATATGATAACGCTAATTATGCATGTCTCTAGTTACTGCACGGAGTGTCTTTGTGTAGAGACGTTTCTAATTGGACTGAGCCAATCAGAACAATGTTACAACACCACACGCCTGTGATTCGTGGGTAGAGCCACATAACGCTGAGAGTTAAAAACATCCAATGACAGACCATGAAGCAGATCTACAAGTTTGCAAGTTTGCAAGCGGCGCATAAATAAACATTCTATAAATGCCTACGGGTTTGGTCACACATTTTTTACGTAGTCTATCTCTGATAACTCTGAATTGGCAAGCTCTATTTATTAATTTGAAATGTTCTATAATAAGTTCTAATTATTCGCCTCATGTTGTTGATTTATGAATTTAATAGAAAGTTGTAAGAGACCCGGATATTTGGCGGGTTCAACGACCAGCCGGATGGACTGCACAGTACTGTATACACTCCGTCCTCAGCTACTTGTAATAATAATAAAAATAAAACGTATTTATTCGGCGCAGTTAAGGCAATTTTGCCTTCTCTTACACTGAACCTTACATACCACACACATTCTACAATTGACACTGTTAAAAATAATAATAATAAAACAGGCAAAAAAGTGAGTTATGCAAGTGCCTAGTTAAAACATGGTTAACTGGTCTACTGCTCCAGTGAGTGAGCATTTGAACATTTGACGATGTAGCGCGGGAGTCCACGAGTTTTTTTATGCATGCCCACCATTGGTTCAGAGTCCTCGAGGTCACGTTTAATAAACAATGACCAGGGACCCTGAATTTTCGCGAAAAGAATTTTGCCCCACTTTGTTTCAGTGACTTATGCGCACATCTGCAGATCTGCTTCATGTTTATTGGCAGCGTGTCTTTATGAAGTGATGTCTCGCATTTGACTTTGACCAATCACAATATCGTTACTACAACTTCACAAGTCTGTGATTTGCCAGTAAAACCCCAAGACACGTCAGAGCTAAGACGCCCAATCACAGATTATGAAGCAGAACTGCAGATGTGCTCGTAAGTCACTGAAACAAACTGGGACAAAATTCTTTTCGCGAAAATTCAGGGTCCCTAAAATGACCAGATTGAAAAAGTTTCCAATATATACATGACTTAGAAATCCAACCTCTCCTCAGTTGAATCCTCGAAATTTCCGGGCATCTAGTTATGAATTTTACCAGAAAGCTATAATAGACTATATATTTCAAATAAGTGTCTATAAGGAACTACAACAACCAACAAAACATAATCTCAACATGATTTGTAATGCCCCGCATTGTTCCTACTGTTTTGCGATAGTTAATTTTTAATCTTGAACCAGAGCAGATATCAAATGAGTAGTCCAGTTCCAAAATTCGTCTTGTCCACTTTCACTAAAACTGAGCAAATGGCGAAAAACTAATTTGCGAGCCCATTTGTGACATGGCCAAAGCAGTTTTTCAAAGTGTATCTGTTATTGAATAAGGCGAGTTTTGGGAACTATCATCACGTCAACTTCAGCGCACGTTTATAAGCTACACAAAACTGTTCAGAACTTATTTTTCCTTGGTGATGGACTGGACGATTTTTGGAATTGGACTACTCAATATCTGGTTGTCAGTTCTGATTAAAATGGCTTATGCTGTGATAGCCAAGTTTTCGAAGACAGGAAATTATACAGTTTCGGCTAATATGTCAATTAACCAAAATTCCGTTGATTATATAATTAGCTAAAACCATATTTCTTTACTGTTTTGAGAAAATTACCGGAAATGATGAAAACCATAGGTGTGTAACTTGCGGGTAGAACCTCAAGTCCAGTGAGAGTTAAAACACCCAATCAGTGACCAGGAAGCAGATAAAATACGGAAACAAATTGACGCAACAATATTTTCGTCATAAAATCGCGGTCCCATTTATTGCGCATACGAAGCTGTCAAATGTGGCTGATGTTATACGAAACAGCGTACTACATCAACAAAATATGGTATGCTGTTGTCTTGTGGTGTAAAGACAAGTAGTGTTCTCGCAGAATCGCACAAGCTTTCAGGTGTTGGTTTATATAGTGTATGTGGGACAAGGGACGTGTGAACGACCACCGGCGCAGACTGCTGTGAGGACGCCATACCAGAGAGTGTCGCACGACTATTATTCTCCCTCTCCCCGGGTGGCCCTCGCTAGTTGTTGAGGAATGAGGGAGGATTGGGGACTGACACCCTCGCCAACCAAACACTTCGCAGATGGCCGTCCCAAAGAGTGGCCCCAGCACGGCGGCGCATTTTTCACTCGTTATTTACGAGCTGCCCCTTGCCCTGTCGCCGAGGTTTGTGTCCCCCCTGCCTGCCATTCCACTGCTCCAAACACACCCTCAGTTTCCAACCCCTACTGCAGCTCTCCCCTCGGCTTCGTCGTTCTGCCGGGAGTGCAACTGTCGCGCCGGCGAGGCGAGGAAATCACTGCTCGATCTTCACCTTCCAGCTCTTCATCAACGTCGTCAGCTCACGAGGCTGAAGTAACTAGACGCTTCGCACGTTCCGAGGGTAACAAGTTTGTAACTTGTTAACTTGAGTTGCGCAGCACGTGATCACATTCAATATAGAAGACTTCCCCAACAAATGCCTGGTTGCTGCACTTTGTCCCGGTTAAGTTCACGCAAATAAAATTTAATAATAATAATACGAATTTACTGATGAAGTGATTAAGGCGTAGTATTTTCTTTATCCCCGACCCAAAAACTAGGGTCACGAACTTTTCGCGAAAAGCATTTTGCCCCACTTTGTTTCAGTGTTTTACGTGCACACCTGCAGCTCAACTTCATGGTTATTGGCAGAGTGTTTTTGTGCAGAGTCGTTATTCATGTGACTGTGCCAATTAGTACACGGGTAACTGCCACACATCACGTCTGTGATTTGTGGGTTCAACCTCCAGACTCTGGGTGTTACGGCATCCAATCACTGACCACAAAGCCGAGATGCAAGTGCGCACGTAAGGCACTGAAAGTGCTGCAAACATCTTTACGCGAAATTTCCTCTCTCTACCTATCTCTAGAGACCTGAGAAACTCGCGTTTTCTTTAAGGCACGAGCTAGAATTACAGCAACTATAAGTTCGTACTACTTTCACTATTGGCCGTTGACTTATTTGGCACCGCATTGAATTCGATGAGCCAATATTAACTAAATGCAGGCCCATTTTACTGTGTCAGCGAGCAGCCAACGAACAGCTGCTGTCGGCTTGAGTACGCTCATATTCTTGAAGACTAGCCTAGAGGTCAGTGAACACGTGAATTTTTCCTGTCTCTACCTGTCTCTCACGTGTCTTGAGGTTCTACCATCAAATCTCAGACGTGTGGTGTCGTAGTATAACCTTGTTGTGATGGTGCGGTCAAATGACAGACGTCACTTCACAAAGACACTCTGCCAAAAGTAGAGCTGCAGACGCGCATATAAGACACTGGAACAAACTGAAGCAACATTATTATCGCGAAAAGTACGTGGTCCTACAAACAACCAATACCTCTGTTAGGTAGTACAAATACACTACAAATAGCAGCTGTACCTGTAGCTTCCTGTCTGCATATAACAGTACGACAGAAGGCCAAGGTGAATTCGCGAGTTCACTTCCCCGACTAGTCTCCAAGCATATCTGTGTACTCTAGCAGATATCAGCTGTTATATGATGCTCGCTGAAACAGTGACAACATGCATTTAGTTGCTACTTTATTACTGCTTCAGCGCCTCCAAGTTGTTCCAGAGAAGTTAAAAAGCCAACTGCGAAAGTGACGCGAACACACTGCTGTTTGATACTGAGCCTGCGCCCAAATAAAAACGCGAATGTTTCAAGTTTTTACAAATGGAAGTTGTATATATTACAACAGTACTATGGATTATACAATAATATTTTTTCCTCAGTGGAAGTCCAACTTAAATTTTTTCCGTGGCTGACTTTAAAATACACATATAACATCAGCAGAGAGAGAGGGAGATGTGTGTGTGTGTGTGTGTGTGTGTGTGTGTGTGTAAGCGCACGCGCGCGCCTAAATGCGGAAAAATTAGACTGTTTGCTTGGGTTCAGTGAAATATTAACATGCTCAACGTTTAATTAAATTTCCATTCGAATAGCCTAATAGGAATTCTGGTATGCCGATGCGGAACGTACGTTATTCGCCTGCAAACACTTTAACCATATCATTCTACTGAATCTATTTTAAAGTTATATATTTTATTATTGAATCTAGTGGTTTTGTCTCAGATTTGTAAACTTTTCTTCTAATGTTCTTAATTGCACAAGTCATTTGTATTATTTATCTCATTCTTGTTTGTTAAATAACTTATAGAAAATGTATGCTGTAAGCTGCAAGTGTATTCCAGGATTTAGATTAGTTTTCATTTAATTTTTGTCGCAGCTGACAGCTTATTTTATTTTAACTACGTCAATTTTATATTCTTAGCTACTATTTTCTATTGTTTCTAGTTAGATTTCAACTCATTTTATTGCTACCTCTGTGCACGTGATATTTGTTTAAAATTTGGTTAAGTGTAAGAGAAGGCACTTTAGCCTTAACTTCGCCAAGAAGATGAAAGACGAAATAAAACAAATAAAAAATAAATATTTTCAGCCCATACTAATAACATAGGTCGCTACGTGTTACAATGTTTTGGAGACTAGTTTAGTTCCGAAGATTTTTGCGATTCTTCATCTACGCCGGCGTTGCAGTTCTCAGTTTCCTGGAGCTGCTTGCCTAGCAGACGTGAATATTTCTGGCGCCGACATGTAATTCTGCCCCCGCCGCGCCACACCACCCCCTCCACTCAGTTGTTCCTTTTTTACTATGACTATTTCGTCCGCACAGTCTAGCTCGAGATGACTAATGGGTCCAGCAGTTGTGTGAGGAATGATTCAACTCCAGGACCGATTCTGGCAAATCACATGCGCCGAGACTAGTCAAAGCGCTCGTCATCCATCATCACGCAAACTGTCCTGTAACGATTGTTAATTCGTTCCCTGAAATACGTTCTCTTCCGCGAAATATAAAGATTCCTCGTCCCCACCAGCCTCTTGTCCCTTCTTTATCAGTTGTGCGGTGATTGTCAGCTCTGAAATACTACCGTCCCACCGTGCGTTGCCCATGCGATTGGAATACAGCTTTCTTGTCGAGAGCCTAATTAAGTTGCGTCTAGGTTAATTTGTCACTTTTTAATTTAACTGTTGGAAAATGTCTCAGGCCGGCGGCGCATCGATTTTACGTCTACAGTAAATAGAATATTTAACAGAGAATGGCCGCCGGCAGGATTTCCACGACCCTATGCAAGTAAGCCTTCGGCGCCTCTGCCTTTACCATCGCAAACACACTTTTTATTGTTTTTTCCCCCAAGCTACAAATCAGAATACATATTTACAAAGTAACTGCTTGAATGCAAGATTAATGGAATAAGCATTGCTATTAGCGGATCATATTTTTTCTTAAAATATACTGAACAGCACCGGGACCCTCTTGATGCCAAGCCCCTATACATTTGCAACTTAAGTCCTCTGTTCCCCTGCCTCCTTTCTGGACGGGCCTGTAGAGGAGCGTGTTTAATATAGAGGCTAAGATTGAAGTATTCTATAGGACAAGCGGTGATTAGCAGAGACTATACATAATGGGCAACATTCGCATTTTTTCTGACGATGGTTTCACAGCCAATTCGGTACAAATATCATACGTACAAAGTATCGCAGCTCTAAGTTGAAAAATGTAAAAGTTATGGTCAAATGAAAATATCGCAGTTTGAATGCGCGCCAAAACACGGCTGGCCGCCTGAGCCGCTCGTGACGTCACACCTTAGTACGCGCTCGCCCGCCGCTTGTGTTTACATGGGTCGTGGCGGTAGTTTTCTCCCTGTTGCTAGGGTTTAACGTCATGGGAACAGAAAATAATACAGTACATCATCATAAAAACGTTAAATGGGGCATAATACTTCAGTGCACAAGCATTTCGACTGCAACACCGGACAAAATATTCATCCCCGTCCTGCAAGAAACATGTAAACGAAAGAAATAGTTTAACGCCATTCACCGATGGTATGAAGATTTTTAACCGAAATCAGTAGTTTTTATCTGTTAAGATCATTTTGAAGTAAGTAAATGTAACTTATTTTGCTTCTGCAATAATTATTTTCACAAAAAAACTGAAATCGTGTTATGCAATTCACTATTTCTTAAAAACCTTTCATAATGAGGTCATTTCGACTACCCTTAAATACGAGTTACATCAGTCTACATCGAACCGGAATGACTTGATTAAATAGTTTTAAATCATTTGTAGGTATTTACATTAGGTGGGCCTATTGTAGTTTATTTTTTTTTATCAAATTTTACACATTGACCAAAGAACTATTACAAATAAATTTGAAAAGAAAAAAACACGTGTATAGTGGCGTACATTATGCTGTTATTTTAACATTGAAAATAAAGCGTAAATGAGAAAATACCGTGTAAAAAGGTGACAGAAATATTAACAATAATTTGGTCAGATTAATTTTACCTATACATTTGCATAGCATCACAGTTAATTTCATTTAAATAGGCCACCTCCTTTATAACACTGAAGGCTGCACGAATTAATGTATGCCAAATAACTGCAATTTTTATACTGTACATTTGACATGGAAAAAGACAGTTCCGCGTATTTTCCTATTTAAATGCAACAATAGAGAAACAAACTCAACCGAAATTGACATAATTGTATTTTATATTATTAATATATATTTTTTTTTTCAAAATAAATTGTATCGATTCATACAGACTACACAATGTATTTTACACGTGCAAACATCAAGTGAGGTGTCCAGAGAGGTTAGACATGCCCGTTGTTAGATTTGGCTGGAAATAAAACTTTATCAGGGCTATTTCGAGTGCTCACTTTATCCCGAACCATCTATATCAAGCGCCATATGCTGTTGGTTTGAAGATCCCAATAACATTAAGCAACGCTGACAATATTGTTTTTGTATGCGGCGTAGTTTCCTATATTTTGGGAAAATACGGTTTTAAACATTTATCTTCAACTTGTCATAACGCCCTAATATTGAGTTTACGTGAACAGTGAACAACGTGTTTTCGTCTTATTTTGTTGCATACTTTAACCTATGTAAATATCGAAAGGTATTCACGGGACATCCTGTATTTGATACTAAATGGGCCGAGTGCTGTCACCGCACCGCAAGAACGGTACTCGCGTGGCGGCCGCTGGGATAGCCCTACCGACCGGCCAAGTGGGTGAGTGTAGTGTGCCTGCGACGCGACGGTATCGTAACTTCAAGGTAGGCCTACGGTGATCAAAAGAACCAGAATATTTCTGATTCACATATGACTTACAGTATGTCACTACAGGCAAACAACGTCTGCAGTACGTATTTTCGCATAAAATGTTCAGTTTTCCACATAACATTTCTACGGTACCGTCATAAATGGCTCGGCCGTCACGCAAACCACGAACGGTTATAGCTTTCAGTACTGGTACTTCATTATATTGCAAGGCAATAGATTTAATACCAGTACAGCATTTTGAGTAGTGTCGTACTATGTATGACTACTCACATGTACGTTTGATGTTACTTGTCGGTGATGTACCGTACTTTAGAAATAAAGTATGAGTAACTTGCCTTTGTAATTTAATTCATTTCGTTTCCGCTCCAATGACGTAACTGGAATTAAAATAGTCTTGTATCATATCAGAATAAACTCGGGGCAGATTATCACTTTGTGCTTTAAAAAAAAAGCCCATTTCTTCCCGCAAGTTCAACAAACAAATCGTTTATAGCCTCTCTCTGCCATGAGCGCAGCCGGAGCGTGGATGCGGATACTAAGGTGTGACGTCAGACCAGTGAGAAAGCGTTTCGCGGTCACGTGATAACGCCCGGCTAAATTCTTGTTTTTAATCTCAAATAACTCAATTCCTACATATTTTCACAGGATAAAAAGTTAATAGTTACATTTATATGTGTATAAAAGAGCATCTCGAGCAGTTCTAGACATTTCTATGAAATGTGAATGTTCCCCATTCTCAGTTGCCCGCGGAAGCACGTGACTGATAAGGGCTCTCTACAGCCAATAGTTGTGTAAGTAGCGAGGAATAAATTCTCCAGTACCACACCCTCAACTGTCACACGCATTAAGTCCTCTTTAAAAAAATTAGCTCAACCTGTTTTTCCATTATGGCACTTCAAAGTTAAAATGTGCATGTTTCTGGTTCTTATAAGCCGCAAAAACCAATGAACATAAATAAATTACAAAATTCACACTGAAAATACATGTCACAGGCTACTGCTTGACATGTTTTAAAACACATTATAAAATAATTTTGCATTTAAAAATTTTTGAAATCAAACAATTTTTGTCTCTTTTACCGATTTTTTGATACAAATATTTTAGATTTTAAAACACGTCAAGCCGGTGACATGTAGTTGTAGAGTGATTTTTTTTTACTTCATTATATTCGTTGGTTTTTGCGGTTTACAAGAACAAAAAAAAAAAATGCAAATATTGACTTTGAAGTACCATTATAGAAAACTGGGCGAATTGATTTTTTTTTTTTTTTTCGAAAAAGCAAAATGTACTTACAGGGAAACGTCTATAAAACTAACACTATTTCATACAAATACAAAATTACGATTTTTCCCACTTGAACGCCCTTAAGGAGGCCAACTAGTAGTGTGTAGAGCTTCAGCCAACGAAAGTTTATTAAAAATTACTCAAACCACACTACCTATGTCTGCTTAGGTACAGCATTCAAAGAACGTTACACGTATGCACACCCGTTTAGGACCTCCGTTAATATTTCAAACCCTATTTTTCGCGGCCGAAAATTGCGAAAATGAGGTTTTTGAGGTTTTTTTTTTTCGTATCACAATCTTGGTTGAATATATTTAAAATGCTGTAGACGAGTACAACACACATTTAACCTCAATATGGTCATAAATGTATATTGTCACCAACTGAATGTCTCATAGAGGCTAATGGTCGGCGAGAAGAATGCATAGTAGTTCAGTGACTTGCCCCTAGAGGCCAGTGGAGAGGCGTGCTGTGTCGTATTAGCATGCGCGGGGGTTAAGCTTTGAATTGAACAAGTATGTCCAGTTGCTGATATGCCGAACATCGCTTTAAAACGGCTGGGTGGAAGGAGCGGTGAAGAGGGGTTCTCGCCCGGAAAATTTTGGATTTCAAAGTGATAAATTGGGCCTATTTAAGGGTTTGCATGTGGGGAAAAATTAAAATTTGCATTTGTATGAAATAGTGTTAGTTTTACAAACGTTACGAAGTACTTTTTCTCTTACGAAAAAAAAAAAAAAAAAATAACTCAGCCAGTTTTCCCATAATGGCATTTCGCAGTCCAAATTTGCAAATTTTTACTTCATACAAAACTTGAAAACCAGTAACCATAAAGCAATGCAAAAAATCACATCAAAGCCATTTATCACGGTATACGGTTTGACGCATATAAAAATCCATGACAAAATATTTTTTGTATAATGTTAATTTTTAAAAATTTGATAATTTTTTGTTACTTTCAACAATTGTTTTTTAAGTACAAAAATATTTCATATTGGGTTTTTATATTCTTCAAGCCGTAGACGGAGACACGTAATTTTGATGTGGTTTATATATATATATATATATATTTATTTATTTATTTATTTATACAGTAAAATAAAAATTTACTCTCAAGTAATGTCTACAAAACTTATAAAATTATCATTTTTACCCACTTGAACTCATTTTAGCAGTTTTAAGATATAAACTTTGGACGCTGTGCAGGTACTAATGTTAGTATTTTAATAGGTTTTTTTTTATATATATAATTTTCTTTGAGGGTGGACAGTCCCCCATTAAATAATTTTTGTACACTCTAAATCTGAATTAGTGAATATTCACAGTTTCAACAATTTGAATCAGTGAGAAACCACAGTGAAATCGGTGACTATTCACTGATACCGATATAGAGTGCCAACATTCCACAAGTTAATTAGTGAACATCCACAGATTTCCTAGTAATTTTTCACTGATTCAGTAAGTGAAAACTGTTATTTGAAATCAACTGAAAAAAAAACTGTGAAAATTCACTGATTCACTTGTGAGATGTTGGCACTCTTAAAGGAAATCAGGGAATATTCACTAATTAAGCAGTGACTATTTTCACTTATTCAAATTGTTGAAGCTGCTCCATACATCAGCGTGAATCAGAGAATATTCCGTAATTCACATTTAGAGTGTAGGGGGGACGTGTTGCTCTTATATGTCCGAACTTGTTGGGCTGGAAGCGTTCATCTAGGCGACTGCCAAACCTCTACACATAGAGTGCTCTCATTGGACGCAAGGAAGAGGCTGACAGGTCCAGCAGGCAGGCAGGCGAGGGTGTCGACCACGACCTTACACTCTCCCTCCTATGATATACGCGGTTCCTGATCTAACGAGCACATTTGGAACCCTAGCTACTTTCAGATATCTAATCGTTTTATGCAATTTTCAAAATAAACAAAGCAATATAGGTAACAATCAATGTGTATGGACGCTAGCTTTTTTTTTACGCTCGAGACACGGAAACGGGGAAGGCGATAAGTCGAATATAACACGCCCGTCAAACATCTCATCGCCTCTAGGCGCGAAGGATTTAACTAGCGTACAGTGTTTAAATAGAAACCGTTTTTAACGGGACTTCAAGCACTGACCCTGTTATTTTATTTTTTGGAACGTATGTGGTAAAGTCCAATGCAGGTTTCCATTATTTGATTTTGCGATTACGGTTGATATTTTCTCAGCTACAGCAACATGAAAATGTCATTTTTAAAGCACTTTTCAGGAGCTTGGAAATCATATATTTAATTAGCGGGCGGCATTTATAAAAGCATAGGAGCACAGATTGAAGTGTGTCTTCTTATCGCAGAGAAACTCATTCAAAACCTTTTGAATAGTTACACAAGGAAAAAACTTTCCGTACCAGACTACAGCTCGCCTCACGGTCGCCTGGTGAAGGGTAAGTTTGTGTGTGTGAGGTGAAAATGGACGAGGCTCTACGAGCAACATCGGTCGGCACATGTATTGTGACATCACTAGGGCCCGGTAGTTTCCGCGAGAAAGATTTCTGCAGCACTTTGTGTCAGTGCCTTACGTGCGCACCTGCATCTCTGCTATGTGGTCAGTGATTGGATGCCGTAACATACAACATATGGAGGTTAAAGCCGCAAATCACAGACGTGATGTGTCGCAGTTATCCGTGTACTGATTGGCACAGTCAAATGAATAATAACTCTCCACAAAAACACTCTGCCAATAATCATGAAGTTGAGCTGCAGGTGTGCACGTAAGACACTAAAACAAAGTGGGGCAAAAATATTTTCGCGAAAACTACCGGGCCCTAGTTATCGCCTCTACGGCCAAAGTCGTAAACGCGGCGCAATGTTCCCGCCATAACGTTTTTACTGTGGGACTTTAAGGGAGCGGCTACCGCAATTTTCATCGTCATATTTTATTTTGTATTTGTACCAGATAGTTTTTTTCTTATTTTAGACACAAAATGTGACAAAATTTGGCTCTTATGGAATTTTTTTATCTCTCATAGTTTTAGCGTAATGGCTTGATAAAGTCATATTTTGCGTGTTTCCGTTTTAACCACTACACTAAAACCAACTGATATACCAAAGTCAAAAAAATCACAGTGGATAAAGACATTACAGGCTATAATGACATGTTCATAAAATTAAAAAAATAAAAAGTTATTTGTATTTTTAAAAAAATATTGAATTTTTAAAATTTTTATTTTTAGTTTCAGCATTTTTTTAAAATTCAAATAATTTTTATTCTATAATTTTATGAGCATGTCATTGTAGCCTGCATAGTCTTTAGCCACTGTGATTTTTTTGAGTTTGGTATATTAGTTGGTTTTAGTGTAGTGGTTAAAACGGAAACACGCAAAATATGACTTTATCAAGCCATTACGCTAAAACTATGAGGGATAAAAAAATTTCATAAGAGCCAAATTTAGTCACATTTTGTGTCTAAAATAAGAAAAAAAATATCTGGTACAAATAAAAAATAAAAAAAATGGTGATGAAAATTGCGGTAGACCACGCCCTTAAGCGGTGACCCTGTTTTTTTATTGAACGCGTCACTGTAGCCAAGTCCAATGCACTTGTAGACCTCAATATCGAACAAATCCTTTACACATATCTTAAGAAACAAAAGCATGAAAAAGGTGATTTTAGCCAAGTTTAAGAGTTATAAAATAATGCTTCCAACGTGCGTGTTGTCTTGAAAGTCACATTCACAAGTAGTGTGAAGTGTGTTTTCTTTTCGTAGGTAAGTATTGTGGACGCAGGTTTACTGGTCTCTGAGAAAAAAACGTTACTGTGAACACGTTACACGCAGTTTGAGCGCCAGACAGGCGGCCGCCTTAAAAGTACACGTCCATCAAAAGTCACAATGAATAATATATTTCTATTATTATTCTAGACACGGTGAGTTTAGAAAATACTCACAATTTCGCGAACCACTTGTAACGGCGCGCAATAGCCGTATTTAGCAGGAGGCCGCGATCTTGGATATTGTAACCCTGCACTGAAAGAAATATTCTGTAGGATGTTTTCCCTGCGAAATTATTTTGTAGTAAACACAAACAACTTTTTTAGAGGTCACAATATTTTGGTGGTGAAAGCAAAATTTTATTAAAGCGACCACTAAATATATTTTGCAGGGTGAATTACCTACAAAAATTTTTGTAACTGCCACAAAAACAAATTTTTCCGTGTGCGTCAAGGAGGGTCGTTTAAATACCGCCTTGAGCTATCCACGGGCAATGACTTTCTCTGATTCGTCGGTATAGGACAGACAAGGCAAATCAGGGGTCTTTACTGCCTCAACAGACCTACAAGCGCTGTTGAACCGTGAATTCGTTAATTCCCCCGTTCATTGCAATTAATTAGCAGTTGGCACACCGGTGTGCCCCAGTCGACGCCATTATAGAACACCAGGTTAACAGCTTTTGAACATTTTCTGTTTAGAATGAAATGGGATAATTCTGCTCATGTAATACCTACTATACATATATATAAAACCAAATTGAACAGTTTTGTAATATATGCAATGGCGAATGTAGTTTATAATTGAAATTTATAAATTAAATAAAACATTTATTTTTGCAGTAAGTTCATATTAATGATTTAGGTATTATGCAAAAATAATTAATGCTTTCTTTTACCTCACATTTCACAATTACCATAAGCGCCGGGGTTACATTGGACAAGTGGGATGAGTTTAGGACATTTCAAAATATATTTTTTCCCATACGTGGCAGCCCTGAATAAAGACGTTTACTAGCGACAAATTCCAAACAATAAATACCTACATGTTACGTAATTGACGTTTACTCACAGTTGACAATTAAGGAAAATAAAAATCGTACATAAGTGTCCTAAACCCACCCCACGTGTCCACAGTCACCCCTGCGTACAGTTATTCCAAACTTGTTTCCGAGATGGTGTTCGAAAATTCACCGATTGACGTTCTGGTGAAAATGCACCGGATATACCGACATTTCAGGCCGGCTGAACCGGTGGATACACAAGGTCGTATCCGGTGAGGGCAGGTTCCCACCTTTATTTGATATTTTAAATCATAATTTATCCTGAAAATATTTGAAAAAATGTAAGTAGTATATTGATTTTTTTTTTTTTTTTTCTTTAGGAAACGCCTAAAATGCGTCATTTTGCACCTTGAAAACTAAAATTTTCCAGCGGAAAGCTCACGGAATCTCCCTTATTCGACTTGAGATGTGGGTATATATACTTTTTACGAAATGCCCCCGCCCTTTCCCCTCCTTCCTTCATGGTGCCAAAACCTAGCGCCTGATCTGTCCCTGTCGGTTGAGCAGGTCGCGAGCAAAACAGCAATCTACGAACGTTCATCGTACACCGGTAGATGCACTGGTGAATGATCGAAAACGCGGAAGATGACCCTCGTTGACAGGATTGCAAATACCGAACAAAGTAGGGACGACTACGGGCGTGCCCCTGGCTAGATAGGCCAAGTACGTCGCCGACCTGGCGCGCACTTCTGCGACAAGTGACAATTAACTCGCGCCGCAAGTCTACGCGATGATCTTATTCCTGGCGATGAGCTGGTTGTTCTCGAGGAACACAGTGTATGTAGGTGTGTGATGTCGCCGTCACATCGACACACACGCTCCCTCAGATGATCACACACTCGCCTCCGTACTTGCCACTTAGCTACTTGTCTGTCATTATACCCGCCTTCGTCCTTCCTAACATCTCTCCCGAGACTATGTACCTACCGGTGTATGAACCATGTTTA